>ML786000.1:1103950-1158454 GCA_009831015.1 Picea engelmannii | reverse complement strand
TCGGTCGGAAACCTGCCAACAAACAAGGAAATACAGTACAATAATATATCATCACTGAGGTAGGCATTCCCATACTCAGAATACAAATGACTCAAAGAATAAATGCCGACATGCGAAGATCCATGTCAAGTAAGACAGGTCATAGCCATGAAACATACATTGTGGATCCATGCCGATATGACTCAAATCTGAACATAGCCACCAAAAATACATTGTGGATATATGTGTTAAAGACTCAAATTTGAACATAGCCACCAGACATACAATGTGGATCTATGCAAAAGTACACTGAATATACTCCAACGCAACCTGAATCTGTCAGAAAATATCCAGGGTCTTCATCTACACCACTCTATAATATGAATTTAACCATGTGAATACATGTGTTGAAGTCGAACATGGTAGAAACCACTTGATTACCGGTCATTGATGAAACCATTAACAAGTGCGAGGGAAATCACCATTAATGTCAATTACTCCCAAGGTACTCTGGTACAATCCAACAAATGTGAATCAATGAGCTGAGGTCAAACACTCGATGGAATCTCTCGATCAGGGGTCGATAATGAAAACCCACTGTCGAAAGCGAGGAAACCTGCCATTTAGGCATGCAAGTTCCAAGGTACCAATTAGTTTCTAAGTCTAATTCCTGGATAATGAGTTGAAGTCGACAGGAAAACACTCATCACAGGAGGGCCTTAATGTATCCCACATCAATGACACGAAACAAGTAACAAGATTTGATGTAGATCAGAGTAACAAGTGATTCAGGACTGACTCAGGGATGGTCGACGCAATAGAAGGCTTAAAGACTGCAGAAATGGCCGACGCAATAGAAGGCTTTTCGGGTTGGACATATTTTTGAACATATTGACGACACGACAATTGTCTTGGAAATACTGACTCAACAACAAGGATCACAGACCAATTTGTAATATTATAGGAGTATGATCAGGAGACAAGTGGACTTTCCAACCTAGACACAAGGTGAGTGAAAGGGTGTCATGTTCAAAAGTGACTCTTTCATGGAATACAGGTTTAGACACAATTCTTTCCCAATTTCCCCCCCACCATTTCTGGCGAGTACCTCTTTATTTTTACGCAAGCTTGAGTAGGATAACATATGCTTGTTGACTTAAGCTCATCCTTCGGACGAGTCCCTCGCAGTATGTTTAACGAACCCTAGGAAGGAGTGGTTCGGTCCCATTTGGGCCTTTCGATGTTTGTTTAACGAGTCCAAAGAAAGAAAACTCATGGGTTTTTCATGTTTAGAGAGTCTGAAAAACACTTAAAGAAAACTTAGGTCCCATATGGGTCTTTCAATGTTTGTTTTATGAGTCCAAAGAAAGAAAAATCAGGGGTTTTTCATGTTTATAGAGTCTAAAAAAAACTTAAAGAGAACTCTCTCAGTTCCTTTTTCGTAAAATAGTCTGATGAGACCGAAAAAGAGATAAATTATCGCCCAACAGACGCTTTCTTCAAACACTTTAACGAGTGTGAAAATAACAAGGTCGCTCGGCAATCTTTTCATGTTTAGAGAGTCTGAAAAGAGATTAAAGGGAACTCTAGGGGGTTCCTTTTTCGTATAACCATTTACGAGTCCGAAAAAGTGATAAAAGTATACTTGGTTACATTCTCACATATTTACAAGCATGAGAAAGAACAAAGACTAAGCTCGGTAACTTATTCTCATGTATTTACGAGCATGAGAAAGAACAAAGACTAAGCTCGGGATTGTTTTCATTTTTACGCAAGCTTTTAAAACAAAACAAAACTATGCTTGGGATAGATTTTAATTTTTACACAAGATTAAAAACTAAACAAAACTATGCTTGGACCTGGTTTCATTTTTACACAAGCTAGAACCAGATGAAACTATGCTTGAGGTAGGTGGTTTCATTTTTACACAAGCTTGAACCATAGAAAACTATTCTTGATCTTCCCAATGCATAACACATGGATGGTTGGTACTTAGCCCCCAGCTTAAGAAACTAGCATCTCAACTTCAACATGAAGTCCAGAGGCTGAGGCAAATGCCCCCCAAGCTTCGTTTCATCCAACTGCAAAGGAGAATGAAATGAAGCTTCAAATACTAGATGAAGGACTTGACTCAAATAGAGAGGGGGAAAACTATTTCATTTTTTAAAGAGCTTGACACAGAAACAAGAACTATGCTCATAACCTCTATTTCATTTTTTAATGAGGTTGCTATAGAGATGCGAAAACTATCCTCAAGGGGTTTCATTTTTTAACGAGATTGAAATTAGAAAATTATGCTCAAAGACCTCTGTTTCATTTTTTAACGAGCTTGAAATCAGAAAACCATGCTCAAAGACCTCTGTTTCATTTTTTAACGAGGTTGCCTCAGAGACGCAAAAACTATCCTCGGAACCTCTGTTTCATTTTTTAACGAGGTTGCCGCAGAGATGAAAAAACTATCCTCGAAACTTTTGTTTCATTTTTTAACAAGGTTGCCGCAGAGACGGAAAAACTATCCTCGAAACCTCTGTTTCATTTTTTAACGAGGTTGTCGCAGAGATGAAAAAACTATCCTCGAGGGGTTTCATTTTTTAACGAGGTTGCCTCAGAGACGCAAAAACTATCCTCGGAACCTCTGTTTCATTTTTTAACGAGGTTGTCACAGAGATGAAAAAAATATCCTCGAAACTTCTGTTTCATTTTTTAATGAGGTTGCCGCAGAGACGCAAAAACTATCCTCGAAACCTCTGTTTCATTTTTTAACAAGGTTGCCATAGAGATGTAAAAACTATCCTCGAAACCTCTATTCTTGATCATGGACTCCAAGAGGACAATGCTCTGGAATGACACCATGTCAAGGGACAAAACTCAGTCATAGCTTCCAAGAGGTCTTCACTGGAAGGAAGAAACACACTCTGGAAGGACACCATGTCGAGGGTCACAACAGGAGGTAAGATATCAGGCTCTAACAACCCTATCGAAGAGATCACCGTGTCAACTACTGGATCTAATTCATCAGAAGTTGAAGTCATGGGAGACAAAGCCACATAATTGACCTGTGGCGGGGGCGATACCATATGCATATAAGAAACATTTAGGGAGGCAATCCAGTCAGGGTCAATGAATGAAAGTTGATCAACAGTCACAACTCATCCATCGTGAGGGAAAGATATCACACGAAAAAGAGTAGACACAATAGATTTCATGGCATAGACATAATCTCACCCAAGGAGTAAAGAAAAATCCAAGGGGTCTTGGACTACCATGACGTCAATAAAGACAGTTTTCCCTCCCAAAGTTACAGGAAACTGAGGAAGGGTCCCTAAAGGTTGACTAGTTCTTCTATTAAAAGCTAACAGATTCTGTGTAATCGGCGTAAGTGGAGGACAACCCAAAGCTTGCCAAGCAATAGAGGACAAAATACTAACAGACGAACCTTCATCTATCAATGTGTGGGGAACGTCCCGATCACAAACCTGTACTGTAATCTGGAAAGGAATGTAAGAGGGAAGACGAGGTTCAATTAGCACACCCCAATCAAAACGGATGGCCTCATTACTTGGAGGGGGTCCTACGGGAGAAGGAGGAATACCCCTCGGCATGGGAGATTCTATATCAACAAGAAAAATGTGGGCAGTATCAGGTTTACTCTCTAGCGGGAGAGTAGGATCAACTAATGTAGAGATTAGATCGCCCACTTGGGTTTCATTCTCCAAGGGGAGAATGGGGTCGACAAGTGGAAACGGATCGACCGCTTGAGTTTCACTCTCTAACGGGAGAGTGGGGTTGATCGAGGATGGGATCAGATCAACCACTTGGTCTACTGGTTCATCTAAAGACGTGACCAAATTGACCACTTGATCAACCAGACTAACCGACAAGAGAACTGGATTGATCATTCCATCAACTACAGGTGGGTTGAGAGAAAGCTTGCGATAAGAATTTGGGAGTTGAGGCTGTGAAAAAGTCATGTCTTCCAGTAATTTTGAGGCTTTGTCCATATGAGGGAAAAGATGAGTTAGATGACTCCCTTTTCATAACATACACGGGAACTTGGCTCTACTTTTCTTCTTCCCAACCGTATCATGACTGGTTGACGGGGGGTTGTCAGCATGTTGTTCAGAGGCTAATGACATGGGTTGGTGAGGATGTGTAGACCATACTTCTATAACCTTGGGTAGACCAGGGCATTCCTTAAGAAGATGGCTACCCTTACAAAGCCTGCAAGGGTACTTGGGCTTACGGGTTGTTTGGGTGATCTTGACATCATCAACACTCCCAGTACGATTAACAGTAACTGGTTGTTTTCCAACATGTTTGACAGAGCTTGGAATTTTGGATCCTTGCTTAGTTTTCTTCTTCTTCTTCTTTCGTTTCTTCTTCTTCTTATTCACTGGGTTACTAGCTTCAGAACTTTCACCCGATGAAGAATATGAAATGGAAGGCGACATTGCAAGCGAAGAAGGTGAAGAAGACCTTACTGGTGAAGATGGTGAATGATCAACATGAGGTTGATGTTCCTAGGGGGAAGTGCTTACGACCGAATCACTTACTGCATTCGGGATTACCTGAGTGGAAAACAACCATACCGGTAATCCAATAGTGAGACCTGGAAGGCTCAAATTAGTGATGTGAGGAGGACCAATGTTTCCATAAGAAGTAAAAACAAAAGGTTCCCCTAGAGCAGGGGTTCCTTCATTGGTCATTTCGGGAACTGACGCCATTAAATAAATCCAACCTAGAGTCTGCTAGGGAAAACAAACAGAACACGCTAAAAACCTAGTAAGCAAGCAGGCAAACAAAACCTTCTCACAATGAACGCACTAGTTAGTGATGAAATCCAACATCGCAGGAACAAAGTAAGAAGGGGCTGAGATAGAGCAGGTGGAAAAGTTACATTGATGACCTGCTTAACGAACTTACACCCTGGTGCAAGCTCCCACACATAATCGTGGGTATACCCTCCAAGGAGCCCGAGTGAGTTTGGCCAACGTCGATTCCAGGTACCATGAAGACTTTCCCCTTCACAATCACCTCGTGTAAGAACCTAGAAAGATAGGCCACTAAGGTCACAACCAACAACAATAAAGCCTGGGGGGACAGTTGACAGTCCGATCCACACGCAAGGGCAGGGTATCTAGCCCGAAATCAACTCAAAAGGCTTCCACTCATCATTGTGGGTATACCACCGAGTGATCCCCGTAATACGTGCAATCTCTACACTGACATCAACAAAGCAGGGTGAGTAACTATGTCAATATCAATGCGACCTCGTGCTTGACCCTTGTGTTAGAAGGGCTTCCCAGGACAAAATGTAATAAGTGGATTTAACCGCTCCCTAACGCAAGATTCTATGTTTGTTTGCAACTTTGGAAAGTTATCTTCCACACCTATTCCAAATCCCTACAACTAATCTAATGTAGGTTTGCTACCAAAAAAGATAAAAATGTCTAATCAATTTTTATAAGCGCTTTATTTTATGGCTATTATTACTCAAAAGGAAAATGGCATGAACAATATGGTGTTTTGATCAACTCGAAAATTATGCAAAGATATGAAGATGCAATCTTTTCATTTCGATGAAATCTATGCTACGAGAAGGAGAAAACATTTATCATTCCCATATGCACAATGTCCCAAGATATATTAAACTAATCAATATCGAAATTCTCAAGACATAATTTAAGATCAAAAAATGCCAAGAATCATACAATTTCACTACTCCAAATGCAAGGATTCCCCCAATCTAATATAAAGCAAGAAATTAAATATTTTTGTTTCAAAAATTTCACTAAAAGCAATAATGAACTTTCTTAAAACAAAGAAACTCAAACTAAAAGTTTTCTTTTAAAGCGAACTATTCAGAAGAAATTTGATCTTTCCCTAAACAATTCTAAAGAAAACACACACTTTGTAATTGAAAGACACTCAAAGAAAGAGACTAATCCTTCAAAACCAAACAAAGAAAAAGTGGCTAAAAGGAACTCAAAGGATGTCAAGCAGACTGTAAACAGATCAATATAGGCTCTAAAAGCTCAATCCAGCTGATCAAAGCAAAACTAGGCATAAAAAAATAGGACATCCTAATTTCAAATGGGTTCGCAGCCTAGCTATAGGGTGCAGTGTGAACATTAGTGGAGTTCGCAGGCTAGACACAGGTAGGGTACAAACATCTCGCACTAGATTACACAGTAGGGTGCTAACTCAGATGACTCTCGTAGGCCACTAAAGGGTACATTGCGATAATGTCTGTAAACACAAAATTTGCAAAAAGGACAAAAAATTTGAGCGAACTTTCAAAACTAGAGAGTCTTATGGATCTCTCACAGACTCAGAGACCAGAAAACAAGCAATCAAAGAAAGGGAAACTAGACTAACTAGGAAACAATCCGTTCCCCAGTGGAGTCACCAATTTTGTTATTGGATAAATCCATAGGTGCGGACACTAACCGATCTCCCTAGATCCACCTGGATCTAGAACAAAACAAGACAAAACATGACGCTTTCCTTAAGTTTTAAGTATTGAATTTACTAACTAAAGAAGGATAGGTGACATACCGTTTAAATGTCACTTCCTCTCGCCATCTCCATCCTAGCTCCATTCCAACGCTCATACAATGATGATCCTGTTAAAGAACGCAACCAACCAAAGTGATAGTAATAGCATAAACTCAATATAAACCTATGTATGTGATCAAGGAATCATACAATAAAACACAACTAGCTTTATAGGAAAGAATCATATTACTGTATCATATTGAATGTGAAAGAGAGATTAAAACCATAGCCTTGATGTCGCAAGGTCCCTTCCAACTGTCCTTCGTTCCCCACACACTTCTTGCTCCAAGGATTCTGAGACCATGGATCTGATAGCTACTCACAATCTATCTTGACAAAGCAAATCTCAAAGCCACTCTAACCAAGCCAAAGTTAACAAAGCTCAAGAACAAGAATCCACAAGCTAACTTTCTCCATGAGAGATCCTCTCCTTTTATAAGTTGAAGAGGATAAGGTGAGGAGGTTAGGATGATCCCACTAAATCATGAAAGCGAGTAAGATCCAAACCATTCAGATGCCACATCACCATGGAAGTTTCTCCTTCTAGAAGATTCGAGAAAATGCTCTTTTTTCCCACGTGAAAGCATTCTTGCACCCTGCCTATAGAGCATCCTGCAAACTGTTTTCACCCTAACTATGGTGCAACCTGCGAGAATCAGTCATTCTCGCACCCTAATACATAGGCAACCCGCGAAATTCCCTTTTTACAGGGTTTTTCCAAAGGAAAATGCAACTTCTTTTCTCAGGAAAAGTTCTTCTCCCTTCTCTCTTTAGGAACTCAGGCCACTGACCCCTCTGAAGGCAACAGATAGGTTTACATCATTAACGGTCATAGGGATGACTAACATAATGTGTAACATTCATCCCTACTAGGTACTGGATTAGGAAAACCAACAATCTTTGAAAAATCACAAAAGGCATACCTCTTAGCTAAGATCTTGTTCATGTCATACCAGTGGAGTCACCAACATATTTCTGAACAATGGAGTCTCCAATGAATTCATCCTTCATGGTGTCGCCAGATAGATGATTACAACCAAATAATGTCCAAGCTTTGTCTATCATCAAAGCTAGATCTATGTCGTCTCCCAGGGAAGCTGAGCTTCAATCTCCTCTCCCCGGCAATGGTGCCAATTTGTTATCACTCCAAGAAACTCCTTAGGGTTGTAGGCTAAGAATGCTTGGTAACTTAAGAAATTATAAATAATCAAAGTGTGGATCAATGGGATAACTGAGGATGGCTAAACAAGAAGATAACATATCATGCCTCTAAATAAAACAGTGCTTCGAGAAAATAGATATCAGTTACAACAAAAATAATCAAGATATGAAGAATGACATTCAAGATAACCAAGCACAAATCTGCAGGGTCATACAAGAATGTAAGAAGATCTAATTTGTATTCATGATTTATATCAGAAGATGACAGTTCTAAACAACTGAGATGAATAGAACTAAATACAGAATAGTGGAAAATGTGGACAGACTGATATACAATGACCAAAGAAAACTGCCATTCATATAGCAAAATAATGTCCAAGTTACATAGCCAAAAATTGTCTCCGGAATTGAACCCCCCCTATCTGTATTAAGTCTGTAGCTTTATATCTTTACATCAAAGTCTTCAGATCCTAAAACAGTGGATCTAATTTTCTAAAAACAAAAAGTAAACTAGATTTACAAAAAACTAGGAAGAGATCCTCAAGATGAGGTCAATCTCTATCTTTTGGTCTTCAAACATTGGTTGAAAGTTGATGAACTGTAGCCTATCCTTCCAAGGCTCTTTGATCTTTTCCTCTGAAAGTGGAATTCGAATTTGATGATGTGTGCCAAAAATCATGAAATTCTACCTTTTAAAATGAGGCCAAATGTGTTTGAACAACCTCTCTCTGACCTTATCTCACAAAAATAGCATTTAAATCTGACTTGATAATTCACCACCTATCTATTCCAAGAGGTTTCATCTCTTTCTGGCTCAAAAATTTCTGATCTGGGCGAAATTTCAATTATTTTGGTCATTACAGGCTTTAACCAACTAATTCACCTGAAAATCCGCTCCTTAGCTGGTGAAAGGCAGAGCTTTCACCATCTAACCAGTTATAATTCTGCCTTCTGCGCTGGTGAAAGTGCAGATTTTTTCAAAATCAAATTTCTCAGTCATGGAGAGTCCTTTTTGCATGCTTAAATAGTCTATCGGCATCTACACATCCTAAGATTTCCAATGGTTCTTTCAAATCTGTATTTGGAGCTTGAGAAGCTAGTCAAATGTTCCCTACAATATTAGGCATCATTCTTTCAAAAATGCCAGTGCATTTTTTATCGCTAACACTTTGGATGAAACAAACTTTGACAGATATATAGGTTGAGTATGATGAACCCATTCCAATATATTGTGATAATACAAGCACCATCAATATCTCAAAGAACCCGATGATGCACTCCAAGACGAAGAACATTCCAATCAAGTATCACTTTCTATGGGAAGAAGATGTAGAAAAGAACATCAGAGTTGAGTATGTGGGCACAAAATATCAAGTGGCAGACATCTTTACAAAACCACTTCCACAAGAAGCCTTCAAGTATCTTCGCTAGAGACTCAGAGTTATTTATACTCCAAAATGAATTCTTTTGAATGCTTATCTTATATGTATTAGATGTACATGAGGAAGCACCATAAAGAGGACAATTTAGTTAGGGGGAGATACCTTTTCCATTTATGACAAAGGGGGAGATATTTATTAGATGCAGAGGACATAGGCATGATTCCAAGGGGAGAAATGGTCATAGAGATGCACAGGACAGGGGCATGGTTCTAAGGGAGTGTAATGTCCCCAAGGTCAAGCCCTTTTGTAAATCATGTTTTTGAAATGAATTGTAATTATGTTTTATAGGCTGGTGAGACAAGTTTATATAAGTTGGTGGGCTTATGTGATTGTTAGGCCAGAGAGCCTAAGTGTTGAAGGCCAAGAGCCTGCGTTTTTATATGTAATCACACAAAACATTAATAAAAATATAAACACTGCTGCGTGCAAACTGACCACGATGAATGAGTGATGGGGGACTAAGTTTCCATAGAGTGGGCAAGGGATTAGGGGCTGGAAGGTGGGAAGAGGGGCTAAGTGTTGAGCCTAGGAGCTTAAGTCCTTGGGAATAGTATTTTAATATTATTCCAAAAATACCATGTGAAATATATGTTTTATCCTAAGTTCTTTTGGAATGACAAGTGACTTCCAAATGGGGAGGAATGCATGCTGATGGAGCGCATGCAGTTTCATGGGTGACAAGTTTCAACTCAAGTGCTAGCAGTTAAAAACTACTGAATTGAGTCGTGATGGGGGTTCCTCCTCCATTCCACCATTGATCGTCTGAACGTGAGTCCCATCTGACCTCTGCAAGATACTCTCATGCAATTCTGAAACTGGGGAAAAGGTCTATGTTGATTCCTAAGGAAGCTGGTACATTCCTTGTCTAAATAGTTTGAGCCTGTGCGTGGCATCTCTGTACACGTTGTGTAATCCTGGAACCAAAACCATGAGTCTATTTCATGATTGTTGAGCTTGTTTGGGAAGCCCGTGTTTGTTTTCCTAATTGGTTGTTGTGGCCACGCAATGCTAGACTACACGTGGCTTACTGGCCAGTGTGAGTTCATGCTTAGCCTATGTGTAACCTCTCTCCAGGTGAGGGAGGTGATTTTTGTTGGAAGAGGTAGGTTGTCAGGCCTGTGAACAACTCTCTCCAGGTGAGAGAGTTTGATAAGAAGTGGTTTCTTCCAAAGAGTGTCTAGCACCAACTTCGGGCTCTGAGACTTCCTGATCTGTCCTATTGCTAAGACCCAGAGAGGGAGGTGTAGCACCGATGGACTATGCTTGTGAAGGTGTATACTCCCGGGAAGAACAGGAATGTGGGGAATGAAAGTCCGGGAGTAGTGGGCGTAAGATGGCATCCTAGGAAGAATCCTTCTAGTCATTTTGTGTTGTTTTCCCTGTAACCTCAGCCTAGCCTAGGATTCCTTACCTTGGGGTGGAGCTTAGTCCCAGCTCCGGGGTGACCCACTGCTGAGCTTGATGAGCAGCGTGGTCTAAGGCTGGGAGGTTCATGGAAGGCCTGCACGTGGTTGGTGGAATTACCACAGTTTCAAAGATAAGTACCAGATGATGTTTTAATTATGTGTTGCATGTCTGTGTATTTATATTTATCATGTATTCTTCTATGCATATGAATGAATGTTAATTCCATGGATTATTCATGTCAACAGTAGTTTTGTGTTGACTCTGAGTTTAAATGTGTTTAACCTATTTTAAATGCATGTTATTAATTAAGCATAAAATGATGTTGTTCTGCAAAGTAGCGTCTTCCCTACCAGTGGGTTGGATGATGGCTAGGGGAGTGTTAAAGAATGGTATCAGAGCCATGGTTTCGACGCTAAGCCTGGATGGGCTAGATAAGTGGTCTTGGACCGAATTTCTTTTTGAGAAGAAATTGTGTCGGGAGGGCCAATTTCAAACCTCAGAATGTTCCTGAGTGTCAAGGAGTCGCCTGACCGTGTTACAAAGCTCAGGAGGTTTAGCGGTATTTTAGAATCCGCAGTCGGTGTGGTATATGGCCATTGGGAGAGAGAGAGAGTTCAACGCATGAGGTGTGGGAGCTATAGGATATGTTCAGGAGGAAAGGAGAACCCTCACAACCGTCAGATCTAGAGAATGTGCATAGGACTTAAAACCCTTTGGAGTTGTACAGGAACGTGGAAATCGAGGTACGCGAAATCTTGAAACGATCTACACCATAGATCGTAGGAGAGGAACTTGAACCATTGGATCATTTCAAAATTCAGGGATTGAAATGACAAGAGACTTGGAGTTGCTACATCACGAACTCCCGGTTACCGAAAACCTGAAACCTTGAAATCCTGAAAATACCGAAAGGATTTGCGTCGTATATCTGAGATAGGTCTAACCATTGGATTTCACTTGGAAGGGACGTGGGCACATGGATGTGTACCACGTGCCAGCGGGTCACGAAGAAAAGAGAGAGTGGTGGGACACGATGATGTCACTGAGGGTGACATGGACCCTCTTGAACGTGCCACACGCCACCATGGTTAAGGTTGATAGTTGTACTATGGGCCCAGAGGGTAAGGAGATAGAAATTTCGGAAGTCGGGGATTGAAGCGATAAGAGACTTGGAGTCACTGCTTTGTGAACTCCCGCATACCGAAGACCCAAAAACCGAAGTGCCGAAATCCTGAAATCCCTACCTTGGTTGGTGACAACTGTGCTATTGGCCTAGGGGGAGAGAGGTTGGAAGTTCGGGAGATGGGAGTTTGAGAGGGAAGCGAGTGTGAGAACCCTCAAGGACCAAAACCCTGAAACCCAAAACCCCGAAGTCCCAAAGTCCTAAAATTTTCAAAGACAAAAGAACCGTCGAGGATTTAACTGTTGGATCCTCATGGACCAAAACCCTGAAACTTGAAAACGAGTATGAGAGTCTCGTGGACCAAGACCCTGAAACCAGAAGTCCCAAAATTTGTAGAGCCAAACAAAGCTTAGATAACTTAGTGGATTCGAAACATTTTTCTTATTCACGTTGGTTTATGAATGTTGAAGTTTTATTAAGGGTTTAAGGCCTGAAAAACTTCGATTGACTGCACGTTGTGTGTGCAGAGTTCAACGAGTGTCAGGACAGTCGAGTATAGAAATGGAAGAGGTGCATATTGCCTCTGAATTAGAGGATGAAAGAAAAGAGAGGGATGTCAACCTAGGATTCGAAGGATTGAACTCCAATGGGCACGAAAGAGAATTAGATAAGGAAGGACATATGATGAAACTCATTGAAAGATTGCATAAAGATGCCTAGGCTCACCGAGCTGATAGCCGAAAGCTCATGAAAGTCAGGGATAGGAAAGGTCAATTCAACTTAAGGATGTTGAAGAGTCTGGAAAGAATAGAAAAGAAATTGGAAAAGGAGAGTAACTCAAGTAAGACAGAGAGTCGTAGGACCCTTGAGAGGAAAATAAGATCAAGGAGTGTCAGCAGACATCGTTGTCACTCCCCAAAGCATTCCATCAGGGAAGCACACTGTAGTTCAATCCCATCTCCTACCATAAAACACCGAATATCTGGAGTGGATGAAATGAAAGGGGAGATGAATAAGATTAAGCCTCCTACATTTGATGGAGAACATAAGAAGGAGGAAGATGTTGAAACATGGTTGCTTGGCATGAGGAAATATTTCCAACTACAGAATTATTCCTCTCATGCAGAAGGAAGAATTGCGATGTATCAACTAAAAGGAAAAGCATCCATGTGGTGGGATCAATTTGTGTAGGTGCAACACATTAGAGAGAAAGATATCACTTGGAAGTATTTCAAGAGGTATTTCGAGAAGAAATACCTGACTAAAAGATACTATGACAGAAAGATGAAGGAGTTCTTCGAACTCAAGCTAGGCAGCATGACCATTGATGAATACGAACGAATTTTTTTGGAACTATTGAAGTATGTTCAATTCATCAAGGATTAAGTTGTCAAGATTCAGAGGTATCTGAGTGGACTGCCACCTGACATTGGTGACAAGATTTAGTATGATGATCCTAAGACTATGGAAGAAACAATAATAAGGGCCTAATGCTTATATGAACATCAAAGAGAAAATCCTACATTTCGAAAGTCTTGGGATGACCAGAGGAAGTTTAAGAAGAAACAGAGGCAGAAGGGAAACAAACCTCCCTTTTTTAGAAATAGTCCTCAAGGACATCTATCGTTTAGAGAGCTGAGAACGACTAAAGTGGGGGAACAAAGACATACACATATGCCCATTCAGTGTTGGGGCTGTAAAGGGAACCACAAATAGAGAGATTGTCCCCATAAAAATGGAAAAGCAAGAACTGTCCATAATGTTCAACAAACTGAAACAGTGGAGGACATGGGCAGTAGAATGCCAAGGATCTATCCAGTCCTAGACAACAAGAAAGATGAATTTCAATCGCACATGATTGAAGTGGAAGGTATGATCAACAACCGACCATTTATTATTTTAATTGATTCAGGGGCTAGCCATAGTTATGTAGATCCTAGGGTGGTGGAAAGTTTGCATTTATCAAGAAGAAAACATGAAAAGTCTTGGTTAGTGCAGTTGGCTATAGGAACCAAGAGGAAAGTCACTGTGTTGGTTAAGTCCTGTCCTGTGGACATGAAAGGATTGAGCACTAAGGCTGAATTGAATATTCTACCTTTAGTCTCTTATGACTGCTTAATTGGGATGGACTGGTTGGACCAGCACCATGCCCTTTTGGACTGTCGTAACAAGAAGTTTACATGCCTGTATGAGGAAGGGAATCGGAAAACAGTCCAAGGGATTCCCAGAGCTGTGGTGGTTAGATAAATCTCAGCAATGCAGCTGAAGAAGTGCTACAGAAAAGGTTGTCAATTATTTGCAGCCCATGTGGAAGAAACATCCAGAGATGAAGTCCCAAATATTGGAGACCATGAAGTACTTACAGAGTTTGAAGACGTATTTCAGGAGGTACTTGGACTACCTCCGAAGAGAGACATCGATTTTTATATAAATTTGATGCCTGGAGCAGCTCTAGTGTCGAAAGCTCCTTATAGAATGAGTACGCCAGAGCTGAAAGAGTTGCAATTGCAGCTTGAAGAGCTTCTAAAGAAGGGGTAAATTCTCCCTAGCGTGTCACCTTGGGGTGCCCCGGTCCTATTCGTGAAGAAGAAGGACGGGATATTGGGGCTGTGCATTGATTTCAGACAGTTGAACAAAGTAACTGTCAAGAACAAGTATCCTCTGCCAAGGATCGACGATCTTTTCGATCAATTGAAAGGTGTGAAAATATTTTCGAATATAGATCTCAGATCGGGATATCACCAGGTAAGAATAAAGGATGAAGACATCAGGAAGACCGCCTTTAGAACAAGGTATGGTCATTACGAGTTCACATTGGTACCGTTTGGTTTGTCAAATGCACCTGCTATTTTTATGTGCTTGATGAATGGTGTATTCAGGGATTATCTAGACAAGTTTTTCATAGTCTTCTTGGATGACATTTTGGTGTATTCCAAGTCAGAAGAAGAGCATGAACCACACCCGAGGATGGTACTGCAAGTGTTGAGAGAACACCAGTTATATGCCAAGTTGAGAAAATGATTGTTTTATCAAAGGCAGATCCATTAGTTGGGGCACATTATTTCAGAAGAAAGGATCGTTGTGGATCCTTAGAAGGTTGAGGCCATCAAAGAATGGTTAGTGCCAAGGAATGTGGTGGAAGTTAGATCCTTTATGGGTCTAGCGAGCTATTACAGAAGGTTTATAGTAGGGTTCTCAAGGATAGCTCACCCTATCACTTCCTTGCAAAGGAAGGAGAAAACGTTTCAGTGGACTGAAGAGTGTGAGAAGAGTTTCTAGCGATTGAAGTAGTTGTTAACCAGCGCTCCAATATTGAGGATTGCAGATCCAAATATGGATTTCATGGTGTACACAGATGCATGTAAGGAAGGGTTGGGAGGAGTTCTCAGCTAGAATGGATTTGTAATATGTTATGAGTACAAGAAGATGAAGGAGCATGAAAAGCATTATGCCACTCACGATTTGGAGTTGACAACAATCGTTCACGCTCTGAGGAAATGGAGACATTACCTCATGGGAAGGAGGTTTGAACTCAGAACAGACCATAATGGTCTGAAATACTTGTTTGATCAGCCAACCTTAAATGCTAGACAAAGTAGGTGGCTGGAATTTCTGCATGAATACGACTTTGATATCAAGCATATCAAAGGGAAGGAAAACAAGGTAGTTGATGCACTCAACAGAAAGGTGCATGAATTACATGCTACAGCCATTAGCATGTACAGGACTGATATTAAAGATATAATTTTAGAATATGCAAATGCAGATTTGTAGTACAGAGACTTGGTAGCAAAGCTACAACAGAGCAAGAGACCACAAAAAGAGGGAAATTACATCTTGGGAGCTGATGGAATACTTCTGTATAAAAATAGAGTGTATATACCCAATGTCCAGGAATTGAAACTTGTAATTCTAAAAGAAATGCATAACGTGACTTATGTTGGACACCATGGATATCAAAAGACCGTGGCAGCAGTCAAAAGCCATTACTTTTGGCCGGGTATAAAGAGAGAGATCTTTGAATACATTGCCAGATGTATGGAGTGCCATAAAGTTAAAGCTGAGCATAGGCACCCAGCAGGGTTGCTGCAACCTTTGCCCATTCCTAAATGGAAGTGGGAAGTGGTGACCATGAATTTTATTACAGGATTGCCCAGAACGAGCAAGTAGCATGATTCGATCATGGCTGTGGTGGACAAGCTTACAAAATCTGCCCATTTGATTCCACTTAAAACAACTCACAAGGTAGCAGATGTTGTTGATATCTTCTTAAAATAAGTGGCACGCTTGCACGGAATTCCTAAAACGATTGTGTCTGATAGGGATCCAAAATTCACCTTGAATTTCTGGAAAGGACTATTCAAAGGATTCAGAATGAATCTGAATTTTAGTACAGCGTATCATCTCGAGTTTGATGAACAGACAAAGAGGGTGAATAGAGTAATAGAGGACATGTTGAGAATGTATGTGATGGACAAACCATCAAGATGGGAAGACTACCTACATTTGGTAGAATTCGCCTACAATAATGGGTATCCTGCATCGTTGAAGATGAGCCCATTTGAAGCACTTTATGGAAGAAAGTGCAACACTCTAGTAAGCTAGGATAATCTAGGTGATAGAGCAATAGTTGGGCCAGAGTTGCTCAAGGAGATGGAGGACCAAATGATAAAAATTAAATAGAATTTGAAAGCTACCCAGGATAGGCAGAAAAGTTATGCTGATAAGAATAGAACCCACAAAGAATTCAAAGTGGGTGATCATGTTTTCCTGAAAGTGAAAACTAACAGGAGTTCCCTGAAGTTGGGAAGTTGCGCCAAGTTGGCAGCCAGATTTTGTGGGCCATTTGAAATCCTAGAAATGATTGGTCCAGTTGCATATAAGTTTGCATTACATGCATCTATGACTGTACATAATGTGTTTCATGTTTCATTTCTTAAGAAATATATACCTGATGCTAATCATGTTATTGATTGGAATGTGATTCAGGTGGAACCAGAAGGTGTCCTGCAAGTGCATCCTGTGCGCATATTGGATAGGAAAAACAAACAGCTTCGGAATCAAGCTATAGGGCTTGTAAAGGTCCAATGGACCTGGTACGGTCCTGAGGACGCGACATGGGAGCATGAAGATGTTATGCGAGCAGAGTACCCACACCTTTTTGAAAATTTTGAAAATCTTGCAGATGCACTGTAAAGTTGCACTGAGGACAGTGTAGAAATAAGGGGAGGGGGATTGTAATGTCCCCAAGGCTGAGCCCTGCTGTAAATCATGTTTCTGAAATGAATTGTAATTATGTTTTATAGGCTGGTGAGCCAAGTTTATATAAGTTGGTGGGCTTATGTTATTGTTAGGCCAGAGAACCTAAGTGTTGAAGGCCAAGAGCCTGCTTTTGTATATGTAATCATGCAGAACATTAATAAAAATATAAACACCACTGTGTGCAAACCAACCACAATGAAAGAGTGATGGGAGACTAAGCTTCCATAGAGTGGGCAAGGGATTAGGGGATGGAAGGTGGGAAGAGGGGACAAGTGTTGAACCTAGGAGCTTAAGTCCTTGGTGTTAATATTTTAATATTATTCCAAAAAGACCATGTGAAATATATGTTTTATCCTAAGTTCTTTTGGAATGACAAGTGACTTCCAAATGGGGAGGAACGCATGCTGATGGAACGCATGCAGTTTTATAGGTGACAAGTATCGACTCAAGTGCATGCAGTTAAAAACTGTTGAATTGAGACATGATGGGGGTTCCTCCTCCATTCCACCGTCGACCGTTTGAACATGAGTCTCGTCTGACCTCTGCAAGATACCCTCGTGCAATTATGAAACCGAGGAAAAGGTCTATGCTGATTCCTAAGGAATCCGGTACATTCCTTGCCTGAACAGTTTGAGCCCGTGCATGGGATCTCTGTACACTTTGTGCAATCCCGAAACCAAAACCGTGATTCTATTTCGTGATTGCTGAGCCTGTTTGGGAAGCTCGTGTCTGTTTTACCAGTTGGATGTTGTGGCCATGCAATGTTGGACTGCGCATGGCTTACTGGCCAGTGTGAGTCCATGCTTAGCCTATGTGTAACCTCTCTCCAGGTGAGGGAGGTGATTGTTGTTGGAAGAGGCAGGTTGTCAGGCCTGTGAACAACTCTCTCTAGATGAGAGAGTTTGTTAGGAAGTGGTTTATTCCAGAGAGTGTCCAACACCAACTTCGGGCTCTTCTTGATCTGGCCTATTTTCAAGACTTAGAGAGGGAGGTGTAGCACCAATGGACTATTCTTGTGAAGGTGTATACTCCTGGGTGGAACAAGCATGTGGGGAATGAGAGTCCGGGAGTAGTGGGCGTAAGATGGCATCCTGGGAAGAATCCTTCCAGTCATTCTATGATGTTTTCCCTGTAACCTCAGCCTAGCCTAGGATTCCTTACCTTGGGGTGGAGCTTAGTCCCATCTCAGGGGTGACCCACTACTGAGCTTGATGAGAAGTGTGGTCTAACGCTGGGAGGTTCATGGAAGGCCTGCACGTGGTTGGTGGAATTACCATCGTTTCAAAGATAAGTACCAAATGATGTTTTAATTATGTGTTGCATGTTTGTGTATTTATATTTATCATGTATTATGTTGTGCATATGAATGAATGTTAATTCCATGGATTATTTATGTCAGCAGTAATTTGTGTTGACTCTGAGTTTAAATGTGTTTAACCTGTTTTAAATGCATGTTATTACTTAAGCATAAAATGATGTTGTTCCACAAAGTAACGTCTTCCCGGCTAGTGGGTTGGATGACGGTCGGGGGAGAGTTATAGGGAGCATGAGTGATATAACTTCATTATTGCATGAAATGATTTCAGTATTGCATCAGAGTGTTTCCATCAATGCTAAAGGGGGATATTGTTGATTAAGGTTGGTTGTCATTGATGTCAACCCTTGAAGAAAGTTTGGTAGTGAATTACGGTAGCACAAAGGTTTAGGTAATGGACCCAAGGTTGTTTCATGTATAATTGTATGAGTTTTAATATATTTGAAGGTAATACTATTCTATATGGGTAGTACATGTCATGGAATTTATGGTCATATGTGGAACGTCACATAACTCCTCAAAGTTTGAGAGTTATGGCCTTACGAAGTTGGAGGCCCCTCATATGTTGGCTTGAAGCCCCAAAAGGTCAAAGAAGTCAAAGATCTTGAAAAGAAGAAATTATTATTTAAATGATAAAGTAAAGTGACAAAGTCAATAAGGATTATTTAAATAATAAAGTGAAGTGACAAAATCAAAGAAGATTATTTAAATGATAAAGTGAGGTGACAAAGTCAAGGAGGAATATTTAAATGATAAAGTAATGGAGAAATTTCTAATTATGGAAAGTGGTTGACCCTAAAAATGAGTAAAATAGGTTAAGTGACCTATAAATGGGTTAAGTGACCTAGAATATGGAGAGTATAGATAAGAGGCAAGACTCTCTCATTTTACATCACACTTGAGAATATTGAATATCTATAGGTGACTGAGGTAACCAAAGTATATCTAAGCTGAATTTCAGACGGAAGGTGAAGAAAAGAAGGCCGAAATTCAAGGGAGGATAAATTATTTTGATGAAGTTTTCTAAGGTATGTTATTTACAGGTCATGTCACCATTTTCGCAATAACATTTTTTCTAGAATGATTCATACTGTGAAATTGATACGCCATTGAGGAAACATATCCAAGTATATGTGGTAAAAATTTAATCTTGTGGGTCGTTGTATTTTTCGAGTTACACTTCGTGGAAAATAGGGTTTGTGGCTAGTCCTGAAACTAGTTTAAAATAGGTGTTCCAGGTAAAAATGTTATAACATATTCATAACAGATCCAAATTAATTAAGACCAAGTGTTTTGGTTAGATTGCAGTCTGTAGTAGTCTATGTAACATTTTCAGATCCATTCAACAAATATTCCATGCGGGGCACGCTCTACAAGGTCGCTCTCTAGAATAAGCCAGAATTCAACAAGGTATGTCATTTTTTCTATAACTCCTTTTCTGAGAGGTTCCACGTAGTGACACTGGGAGGAATTACATAAAAAACCTGAAGAACATTGTGTACTATTTTCATGTCTTTATTCATTACATTTACATAGTTATGATTATTTCAAGTTAGGGTTGTTGACTAATCCCAAACTAGTCATGTGAGACTAAAGAAAAGTTTGATGAAAATGATAGTCTCTTGTTGTGAAAGTTAAGGAAGGTTTGCATGTATGTTATCATATACACCAGGTCTATTACAGAGTTACAAATCATATTTGGATGATGAAATTGATGAGGGATTTTGGTTAAGGTACATGTTGGGTACATGGTTGAGAAATGTAGTTGATGAGTTGACACATACATGAAGGTGTATAGTTGATGATTTCGGTACATATTGATGAGTAGTTGACACATGATTGGTACATACTTGGTACATGGTTGGATGCACTTGTTTATGGTACAAGTTGATTACAAGTTGTTTGGTACAAGTTGGTGCATGGTTGATGCACTTGTTTATGGTACAGGTTGATTACAGGTTGAGGTACAAGTCGGTGCATGGTTCAGGTTTATTGGTACATGTTTATAGCGATATATCTCATAGTGATAGTGTGACAGTGGTTCCATCATTCTACTTCTACTTTAGGGCGGTTGGACGGGGCAAGGACAAGTCGTTGTATCCACCTTCCGGTTGTAGCCGGAGAACATAGGGGGTTGTAGCCTCCTTCTAGTTGTAGGCAGAGAATAAGGGAGTTGGAGCTTCCTTCAGGTTGTATCCTGAGAAACAAGGGGGTTGGAGCCTCCTTCCAGTTGGAGCTGGAAAACAAAGGAAGTTGGTGCTTCCAATGAATGTAATTCTTCAAGACATATAAGAAAAAGTGTTCCATGGTTTTCTCCCGCTTTGGGTTTCCACGTAAAACACTGGTGTAATGTGTATGTGTATGATTTTTCATTTTTTCATTACTTATTTACTCTGCATTTATTTGATGATAATGCTACATTGATATAATACTTGGATTATATGGTTAAAAATGATTAAATTTCTCTATTACTGATTCACCCCCCTCTTTGTAATCCAACAATGGATTGGTAAGAAACCCTCTCTTGAACATATTAGAGTGTTTGGTTGTGGTGCTTACGTACATGTTCCAAAAGAAAACAGGAGTAAGATGGATAATAAATATGAAAACTATATATTTATTGATTATAAAGATGGTATGAAAGGTTATAAGATTTGTGTTGTGAGATACACAAAACCCACTGAAGCTCCTGAGTTTTAGTGGCCACCCCTACTACCAAAATTTTGCAAAGTACTACTCATTACACACCATAATACACACCATAATAGTTATTCAATTATGATATTAATGTTTCCACACACTCTCCGATGTCAATTTGAGGTAAAGTTCATCAAAGAGTACATAATCCATTGTATAGGACTCTTCCTTACAGCTTCATAAGGTCTAAACCCTTCTTAGAACAAAATTATCTACAACAATTATCCCCAGGTCTTTATTCATATGACCTTGATCAAATATCTTTGGCCATCAATTTTCAATCTAACCCGTTCCTTATATCCACTCGTTCCACCGTCACCTCCACAATGTTGTCATTGCAAAAATGCGATAAAATCTTACCCACCATGAGTTATTACGCCGAAAAGGTGTATACCTATTGACAATGGGCACATTTAATAGGTTTTTAGTGCTTAATCAGTTTTGTATGGACAATATTAAATATTGATGGAATATTCTTAGTAGTCCCAATAAATCAATGGTTGTGATTTCAACCACTAACTTCCTCACTATTATAAAGACATCCGTTTACATGTTTATTTTTTCACTTTTACTTGATCATATTTAAAATTTACTATGGTGACTAGCTAATTGCCACCTCTGAATTATTGACTAAAATTAAGATTTTGTCACAAAGTTATTTTTTATAGCAGTGTTTTATTTTCTGAACCAGCCAACAAACAGTTTTAGGTGGGGTTCCCATTAACCCAATAAAGTGATGGACAACAATTCGAGTCACCCTGGCTCTTCATATTTCATGGCGGATTGCCTACAAAACTCGGGCTCGTTATCGTGAAATCACCTTAAAATTCAACTCCGACATTTCAAATCCAACAATTTCTTTGCCAACAAGAAACCCAAGCGTTTCTTCTCATTCGAATCTCATTTGATTTGAGATCTGAGCCATGTAATTACGTCGAAAGTGTCAGTCGAAACTTTTCGGCGTTCACCAACCACAAAGCCACGAATTTGTGTTTGTGTAAGTCTACAATTCTAACAACAATGTGTCTACTGCAATGAGCCACAACGATTACACAACTGTCAAATGGGGATTGGCTCTCTATTTTTCACGAGATAAAAGCGTTACAAGATACAAAATGGGCCCCAACGTTCCTTTGCATCCCAATTTAATATAAAATGACAATTATTGAATATCACCTATATATGTGGCATTATTTCACTGTCATATCTTCCTTAAAGAAAATTTTCGTCGTCGATAAACACGATGAGATTTTTCCTTTTTTATGTGAGATTTTTCGACGACAATATCATTTGAGGAAAATCAACAAATATGTATCCCTAGAACGATTCAATGGTCCATATTGACCAATCACCTGACAACAACATCATGTTAAACTTTCATCTAACTTTATAACAATAAAGCCTTTGCAAAAACTATGACAATAAAATGGAGATACTTACCATTGATTGTGTAAATAATTGTAACATAAGACCTTATAAAATCATCGCTCCCCTTTACCTTTCAAGAATAAATATTAATATAGAATGCATTGTTGTCATAAGATCTCCCTATGATCTCTACACACAAAGAAATTAACTCTACAACCCTAATGACGATATGATGAGAGAAATCTCCTCCTATCAGCACAACCCCGATGACCATATCGAATATTTGTTTCCCAATCGATTCTACAACCTCGACGATGATACGATCGGAAAACCTTTTCCCTCCTTAATATGTTCCTTGTGCAACATGCCAACAATAATACACACAGAGCAATGTTCTAAAACATTAATGGAAAATCGTACGACTATGACCAAGTCAGAGTTGTAAGGCATTTTGTATTAATCACATAGGGGTTGGGGAAAATTGAAATTTAATAACCTTGTTGATGCATAATCGATATTACATTGTCCCTAGAACTATTAGAACACGAACGTCATTGTTTTATAAGAGCTGGGTAAATTCTACTGTGAGTTTTACTTCTCAGGTTAACATGTATGTAATTAGAAATATTTGAAATTACTCTTATCTGTAGCAAATTTGGAGGTGAATTAACTCTATTTTGAATGGAAACTCATGCAGGTGACCAAATGTCTCGAATGCAGACTAGAAAAACAAAGAAATAGGTTGTTTCCAGACCTACCCATGTTCGGGGATTAATTTCTTTTTACATACACGAGTAGCCATGATGGAAGGGAGTTGTTGTCCTAGATATGATCAAAGGAGAAGCCACCAAATAAGTTGAAGCATTAAGAAATATGCATAATACATTTTTCTTTTTATTGCACAACATCCAAAAAAATTGGTCGGATCACCTAAAGATAGGTCAACAAATGAATGTTTTTAAAGAAAAATATCAACAAGTTCAGGGGGCCTATGACCATATTATCAATTGGAAAGATATAATCCTCCCAGTACCTTTCTAGTATATACATCCAAATAGAATATCAATGATCATATGTTACTCAATGCTAGGAAATTGGTCCTCAATGACATAAAAAATACTCAAGAAATGGTGGAACAAGCTTGCAGAAGGATGTGGAGAGCATCATATGACCTGCTAGAACAATTCATGATGGAAACCATGACATATTTAGAAAAAGCAGGATATCCTCACACAATGATAGAAGATGTAGAAACCATAAGGAACCTGCGAATAAAATCCATTGATGCAATAACATGAGTTGACAAGTAAATGCTAGAAAAGAGGATAGTGAAACCAAATCAACGAATTTTGTTAGTCAAGCACTTGGTACTGCAGACAGAGAAAGCCTTAAAAAAATAAGTGGTAACCCCTATTTGTAACAATGAAATCAAACTTGAGAAAATGAAGATAAGAAAAATGGAGACCATCTTGGAACATTTCAATCTATGGAAGGACTTCATGGATCAAATGCAAACACCAAGTAACCGATCTTTGTGTTTTGATTTTTTTTGTAATAATTATAAAAATACCAATCAGGAAGGTGAAATGAAGATTTGTAACTATCATCTGACATAATGATAGTTACATGATATGAAAATCCCCTTCATCATGTTTTATAAAAGGGATGGTTGCAACAAGTGAAAGACTTTTGTACTTTGTATGACAAACTGTACTGTTACTTCTAGTTTAATGAAGAGAAAGAGGTGTTTCAGGAATCTATGATTGTGGTGAATGTATTCTAGACTATTCTTAATGCATTTGTCCTAATTTGAGTATCACAATTTTCATTGTATGAATTCTTTTTGCAATTTTCCTGTATACTTTGATTGTCATGGTTTTCTTAATTGAATGCAGTGATGATATTATTAAAATAAAATGAAAACTAATTGTTAATGTTTTGATAATGTTATTGTTATCATTTCCCATTTGAATGTATGAACTACTTATAATTCAAAAAGAGAATTATTCTAGACTATATTTAATCTTGTTTAGTAAAATCTTGTTCAGGATATGATTAGTTTAGTTTAGGATTTCATCTTATAATAGTTGTAGGTAAAACAATTTAGTTGAATTCCATATTTTAATTCATCTTAGAACCTTCGGGTCTCAAATTCATATTTAGATAGTATATTTAATTTGGAAACTAGGCCAATATACTGGTCAGAAACACTACCATAAATGAGAGTGAGTCTAATTGGGACTTTCCATCAAATGTTCTCCCTTACTTGCTTGACAGGGCCTTTTAAACCTGTCAATACTTTGGAACCTAGAAACTAAGAAGACAATTTACAATCAGGATGTTGTTCTTAGAGAGGTTAAAGATATTCTAAAACATGAATTCCTACCAAGGCAAGAAGAAATTGATAAAATAGAGTTTGCTTTGGATGATGCAAAATTTGAATCAACGAAAGAAGATGAATAATAAGAATAAGAAGAACATCATACTCCAATATTGAGGATATCAATGAGGGAAATAATGCAACCAAACAAGTATACTCCACTTGATTTTTGTGCTAATCTTGTGTTATCTATTTCTGATGATGATCCCAAAACTGACAGGGAAGTAATGAATTCAGAGGATAGTAGTCTCTAGAAGAAGGAAATGGTTGAAGAGATGGATGCCTTGGATAATAATGAGGCATGGGATCTAGTTGATTTTCCAACTAGAAGAAAGGCCATTGGAATAAAATCGATGTTTAATAAGAAGTTGAATGTAGAAGGAAAAGTGGAGAAATACAAAGCTCAGTTAGTAGAAAGGGTTATTCCCTGGTAGAGGGAATTGAATTTGGTGAATTTTTTTCTCTTGTTGCCAAGTTAACTTCTATTATATTTATTTTATCTATTACTTCTACTTTTTATTTTGAAGTAGAATAGATGGATGTGAAGACAACATTCCTACATGGGGATTTGGAAGAATAAATCTACATGAAGCAACCATAGATATTTGGAGTGAAGGGAAATAAAGAGCTGGTCTATAAGATAAAGAAGTCATTATATGTCTGAATAAATCACCTAGGACATGGTACCAAAATTTTGACACATAGATCTGTGGACTAGGATTTGTGAGAAGCAGGGTTGATCATTGTTAAATTTTTTTATGCTTAGCAAACTAATTTATGAATAAAATAGGTTTTTATGCCCAAAACAAGAAAAACAACAAATTCTAAATTCTAATCTATAAAACAGAAATATAACTGAGCAATTTAACCTTGCAATGCACAATGAAAAATATAGAAACCAATCACACAATTTTCAGACACCAGAAATTCCCTGGAAACCCCAACTCTAGGGAAAAACCAACAAATGAGGGTTCAATATTCAACTTCAAAAAATCTAGAAAATAATTACATTAATGTTAAACTCGAAAATTTCATCCACAGAGAAATTTGACTTAGATCTGAGAATATAGCATATGGATTTGAGTCTTGATCTCATGTCTTACATATCTATTGTCTGCATGTAATATGTGGCTATGAGTGCACTGTAGGAACTCACAATACCCACGATTTGGCTCTGGATGAGTTGGGAAGGCTATGACCTACCCTTATCTCCCTCTTTGTTGCAACAACATCCTCAACTAATCCCTACCAACACCCTAAATCATTCTATACAACAAATACAACCCTCATGGTCCTAGTACAAAGAGGCTTGGCCCCTTTCTCATGCCTTGGTTCATGCCTCTACTGAAGTTGAAGGATAGAAACCTTCCTACCTCCCTATTAGCCTCTGAAATCTTCCAAGAATCATCCCTTAATTTTTATTTGCAGCTGAAAACCCTCAGTTTCAACTTCACAAGTGAATCTCTCCTCAAGCCACCCCTTCTCCTTTTAAATCTCCAGCTAGTTTATTCAACAATGTAGATTATATCCCCATCATGTCAAATCAATGGCTACGATCTAATTTTAAACTAACTTTGACTTTTTGGAGAAAATCAAAGAAGCTTATAAAATAAGGTTAACTTATTGTCATTCCCTAGTTTTACACTTAGGAAAGATTTAAATGAGACTAATTAGATTAATTAATCACATTTTCCTAAGTTAGAGTTAGGAAAAATTTAAATGACATGGAGAAACCATACTTCCAGTGTTTCGTTTTTTCATGACACTTGCCTAAGAAAGAACACCTATCTGAGATACAATATTTCAACTCTCCCTCTTAGAGAGGAAGGTATTATCCACTATTCCCATCTTGTCCCTGAAGAAGACAAAATTTCCTTTCATCAAGGCCTTGGTGAGAATATTTTCCACCTGCTCATCTTTAGGAACATACTATAGTTGGACTGCACTCTTATGTACACAGTATCGAATGAAGTGATAACTAATGTTGAAGTGCTTCGACCTATCATGGAATACCAGATTCTTAGAGAGTTTTATGCAACTCTGATTATCACAGTGTATGATGGCCATTTCTATCTCCTGACTAAACAATGCCACTAGAATTGTTTGAAGGCATACAACCTCACATGCTACCATGCCGACTCCCATGTATTTTTATTTTGTATAATTCAATGAAACAAACTTCTACTTTCTTCTTAACCAAGAGACAACCCCCAATACCAAGTTGAAAAAACACCATGGAGTGCTTTTCCTATCCATTTCCTTGCCTTCCCAGTTTTCATCTATAAATCCCATCAAATTCACTCCATATCCCTAAGCATATCTTAAACCATACTCAATTTTGCCACGTAGGTACCTCAATATATGTTTCATTATTATCTAATGTGATCTCCTTGGTTCAACCATGAAATAACTGAGAGTATTTAGAACAAAAGAAATGTTTGGATTAGTACTGACCAGATACATGACAGATCCTATCAACTTCATGTATAAGGTAGGGTCCACTACCTCCTTCTTGTAATCATCTATATTCTTCCAATTAGTAACCATGGGTGTAGACATTGGCGGGCAATATTGCATCCTAAGCCTCTTCAAGATCTCTACTGTGTATTTCCACTGTCCCAAGAAAATCGCGTTGTTGGTTACTTCTCTCCTATACTGTCTGAGTTTATTGACCCAGGGTTCATGTATGTTCGAGTTTTCAACAAATCCTATAAAACTATCGGCCCTCCTGGTAAACCAGAAGGCAACATAGGACACAAAATGTGTTGTGCAGTATCACCTGAGATAGATTTAATGGGTGGCTGTAATACTTAGGTGTTTATAGCCTAGGATTGAGTATGAGATAAGCAGGCTAAATATTGAACCATTATGATGACTTGTAAATGCAACATACTGTTATTCTCGATTTATGCAGTAGATCCATAGGTTTATTCCCTTAATATAGCAAAAGCACTTAAACAAGCAATATAATAACTCATTCATTCATCATAGTAATAACTGCATCAGGAAATAGATACATGAAAACATTCATCACACAACACATATATTACCATGATTCACCCCTCCTAGGGCTACATCCACAAAGATCTGGATCTCATCTCTTTTATTATATTATGTTCGCATCTACAACATCCGACGCTTACAACTCTCCTCTGATGGGTAAGATCTGTATGAGGTGAACTAGATCACACCAGGATCCTTAGCCTGTGATCTCATCCTCAATATCTACCTTCTCTCATCTCTTCTATCTCAGCATCTTACAAAATAGGTCTTACAATAAAAACATTACATATCTCATCAACTCATGTGTAACTTACAATAGCATAATAGTACTCCGAAGTGAACCAACCATGATGCCTAAACATCTATATTTATACATTCAGGGCTCTTCATCCATTTACAATACCTTACCAAAGCCCTAACCCTACCTTCATTAGGTCTTCCTCCCATGCATGTGTGCTATTCTTCCTTCCAGTTATTGCTTCCCTTGTGCATGCCTTCCTTCCATGTGTGTGTGTTGTGTTTCCTTCTAGCTGTTGGTTCTCTTGTGCATGCTTTATTTCCCAAAAACTCCATGCTTTTCCTCTTTGGCCTTTGACCTGCCTCCAATATGCCCCCAACACTGACATGTGGCTCATCCTGAGCCACCTAATATTTGTGTGCCTCCTTGATCTCCTTGGTGATCGTCTGGAATTTTTCCTTGAGTGTTGTTGCCTATGTGTGCGCCTGCACAGTCTTCTCTTTGAGTGTGTCCACTATATAGAATGCAATTTCCTCACTGATAAATTCCATGCACTATGCTCGGGTCTGTGCTATATGTGACTTGGATTCCTCTACTTGTGCCAGCACTTCTGCTACCCGTTCTTCCAACGATTCCATTTGATCCTGTCGCTCTTGTTTCTTTGTTTGTGCAGTAATTAGCTCTGCCTGCAATCTCTTCATGTCCTACGTCCCTTTGACACGTTTTATGATTGGTATTATCTTTTGATTCTGAATGAGCTCTTGGATCGCTACATTGATCCTTTCTTCCTCCTTGTCCCACTATTGTACCTATTGATCCTCCTCCAATCTAGTCCAAATCTACACTACTTTATCAAACAAGTTAGCTTCTATGATGACCTTGTACTCTATCTCTTGCAGCTACAATATTGCTTCCTGCTTCCTTTTATCCTTTGCTATTGGTGGAGTGATTGGTGTTATATATTCTCAAAGATTCTCTATATCCTTCTAATATTGATCAATTGCCTGCGCAATCCGATCAATCTTTTCTACTGCTATGATTTCCTCTCCCTATGCGACCTATGGAATCTTCTCGTACGTTCCTGCCACTTTTTGCTCCAATCCTTTTATGTGCTCCCTTTTCTCTTGGTCTCAGATTTAGCCTTCTCATAGACTATTTTCGATGCCTCCGGATTATTTATTGCCTGCTTCAATTTAGTTAAGTGTTTGCGTGCGTGAGACTGTACCTCATGGTTTACACTAACCTACAACCTATGTAGTGCCCGTGATGGTATCCTTCTCAACACAAGTTGGATTTGACTTAAGTCCTTCAAGGGTGTCTGACCCACAATTTTGTCCATGCATAGCATACTAGGGCTGATATGGAATGTTACATGTGGCTGCAGTATTGCCTGGACTGGCTTTTGTTCCTCTTCTTTCACTCTTCCTTCTGTCTGCGGTGCTAATTTTTTGAGTCCCCTGTTGCTTGTTGGCTTCCCTTCCCCAATTTTCTTAAGGATCTTCCACATGTCAACCAATTTATCTTCAATCCTATCCCTATGGTGTGCAACGTGGTCGAAGTCATCAGATAGAAAATCCTAAACCATTCAGGCTATCATTTCCCCATCGTCATCCATGATCGTATACTCTCACGATGTTCTTTGTGCCTTTGATTTCTTGTGTGCACCTCCTATCTATGTGGTTGGCCTATTTTTTCCCCTAGCTTCCTATGGGTTGGGATTTGCTATGGTCTCTTGTGAGGGTTCGACCTATTTCTTCTTCTCCTTGGCCGACTACATCTTATCTTTCTTTCCATTCTGGGGCCCTATCTTCATTGACCCTTCATCTGTCTATGTTTTCCTATCCTGGTCCATTCTTCGTCTCTTGGGCACTTGAATTTCCTTTGGATGGGTCTCTCCCTACCCTACCTCTTCTTCTGTTGTTTTTTCCAGTATTTCCTGGGTAAGGATGAGAATATTCCACTCATCATCCCATTCACTAATGACCATGTCGATGTCTCCCTCTATGATATAGTAGTGCATTTGTAGCCATTGTTTATCTAGATCATTCCTTGCTTGTATCCACATTGCATGTCGTGTGGCCCGGAATTTGGTGATGTTTGCATATCGCATGATAGATTCTGGTGTTATTGTCCACATCTTGGAGATGGATTCTTGTAGGTCGTGTAGGTATTCTTCAAAAATAGACCCGTTCACCTTTTTTCTTTTGGCCTCTGGCCTGGCTCTAAGAAAAAAATATCTTGCCCCTTGATTTGGTTTGGGTCTACTGCCAAAAACTATGTACCTTGGCTCTGTCCATCCCATGAAGGCTATTAGTGTGATCAGCCATGAATAGTGGAACTTTGTTCCTATATCCTGCGCATCCTTGCAATCATCCAGGAATAGGTTCAAGAGATACGGTGCCTAGCTCATTGAGGTGCCTTCTATGCACTGAGTTGCAACTACAACGACTCCGGCTGGGACTTCCTCCCTGCGACATTTTCTTAGCATCTTACAAGCTAATATCTTCGTGACCAGTTGTGTTGCGGAATTATTGATCCTTTTGATAATGATCCCTCTGGTTCCCCTATCAGTGCCATACTTTTTCTTCATGTCTTATGCTAGCACTTTCTCCCTGGATTTTTCATCTAGAAACTCTATGGGATCCATGCCTCGAGTTGGCAATCCTTTTATGTTCGCGATAACCTCTACGCCTATCGACATGAGCTTGTCCAACCAGATGTCCCCGCCATGTGTGACTGCTAGTAGCTTCCTGATGCATGTTGTTCCATGTTGACCCCTACCAAAATGTGGTAGGTCCACCAGACCTAAAATTCCTATCTTCTACAACCCGGTTGCCCATTGGAGTGGCTGATCAAGTGGTTCCCCAAACCAAATCATGCCCACTGTATCCATGTATACTCTTTTTGTAAGTTCTGGGAACTTGTCTTTGTCTGCTATGTCGTGGTCCAAGTACTTGAGCTTCCCAACATGACCCAGTATCTCTAGTCCTACCTGTACCCCATCTGGTATGAGTGGTAGAGTGATTTATATTGTCAGTTTCTTGGGAGGTGATCTAGGTATTTGTATCTTGTCTTTCCTTGATGGTCGTGGCTAGCTCAAAGTTCCAACGACTTTCGTTTGTTCCCCATTCTTCCATTCTGGCTGAGCCGTGATATCCTCGACCGCTCCCTCCAGTGGGTGGCTTGATATCGTAATTTGAGACTCATCTATCTTGATTGTTGTGTCTTGATTCATCTTCATTCCATTTCCTTCTGAAACTGGTCCGATGTCCTCTGGTTGTACCTCCTTCAGGGTTTCTGTTTCCTGGTTCTGTGGCTCCTGTACTTCTGCCAGTATGTCTGTATTCATTCCCTCCGGTGTTGGTTGTTGGATTTCTTCCATTATGGGTGTCGAGTTCACTGGTGTTGTCTATGGGGATGGGATTTTGTCAATGTTGACAATATCCGATGGTTGTTGTTCACCTTTTTTTGTCTATCCTCATGACCTAGTCTAAAATTTGGTTTTTCTGGCAGTCTGGCTCACTTCTGCTTTCTTGGACAATGCCATGGCGGTGAATGTTGATTTTTTGTTGGGTTCGAATGATATCTATGACCTATGTGAGCTCGCTCTATTCTTTTCATCCTCTATTTCTCTCTATCTGCTCTTCTTTCATGAATAGACTGTTTTCTTTTGCGTCCGTGTGTTGTATGGTTTTCCATGAATCTTGTCGATTACGATTCCTTCATTATGGGTTTTAATGCACCATAACTACAGGTTCAATGCATCTCTGGCAGGTTTGTAATTTCCATTACTCTGCCTTACCATATTTAGTTAGTGCGTTTAATGTGGCGTCCCATAGGTCCTTGTCATCCTTTAATTCTTCCTAGTGCTATCATGTCGTCCTTCTTTTGCCGACTTTCTTTTCCCGCTCGTTTCCCTTTTTATGTGACCATTTCCCTTCTCCTCCTCGAGGTTGTGTTTCTAAATTCATGTGACCTTTCTACCTCTGGTGCACTATTCCCTCTTTGGTTCTTTCCTTTTATTTATTTTTTTGTTTTACTGCACGGTGGGTGGTCGACTGTCCTTGTAGAGATTCAGTCAACTCCCATTAATCATTCCTCTGAGTTATGAGCCTGATAATTATCTCAACTATACAACTCCTCCATCTGTGATAGGTTTTACTTTGTACGGTCCTAGCCAATGCATTATGAGCTTTCCCGTGTGCTGAAATGATTTGTTGTCATACATTAGTACTAGGTCTCCTTCCTTGAACGTCTTCTTCTTGATGTGTCGATTGTGCAAAGATTTATCTCTTTCTTTCTGAACTTGTTGGTGTAATCCAGCTAAGATATGGTCTTCCTCCATAGTCATTAAGTGGTTCAGTCTCTCTTGTACTATGCCTCATTTTTTCATTTGTGTAATTTTTGCTACGCGTAAGCTTGGTACTAGAAATTCTAATGGCACCACTACTTCTTGGCCATAAACCAGCCTAAATGGTGTGTGGCCTGTCAATGTTTTGCAAGTAGTCCTATAGGCCCATAATATTGTTGGTACATTGAGATCCCAGTCATCCCTTTTGACGTTATAGATCTTTGTCAGCGCATTCTCCAAGATTTTGTTAAGTGCTTCCACAGTACAGTTATCTTGTGGGTGATATTGTGTGCTCTTCTGATGATGGACTTAAAACTCTTTAGTCATAGCGCTGATGGTGCATTTTATGAAGTGCATGCCTTGGTCGCTCATTAAAATTATTGGACACCCAAATCTGGTGATTACTTGTTCGAATAAAAATTGTGTTGTTTTTTATGTGCTACAATCCTTTACTGGTGCAACTTCCGTGCATATTGTTAGGTATTTCGTCATTGTGATAATGTACCTTTCTCAAGTTATTTTTGTTGGTGGGTTTATTGGTCCCACAAAATCTATTGCCCATTTATAAAATTCTTGGAGTGTTATTGTGGTCGTAATGGCATCTCGTCCCTTTTGTTGGGTTTGCCTACCCTTTGATAGACAACGCATTTTTGACAGTACTCCTTCGAGTCTCTGTGAATCATTGGCCACCATATTCCTCCACGCAATACCTTATATGTGGTGGCTTTGCCTGCATAATGCCCTCCTGCCACTCCTTCATGGGCTTCTGCTAAAACTCTTGGCATTTCGTGTTCTAACACATATCTTCACAAGATGCTATCTACGGCCATATTATATAGATGTCCTACAATCAATTGATAGTCGACAACGTAGACTACTAGGTTTTTGTTCTGGTAGTATTATACTCTTGCGGTGTAGTACATGTGCTCAAGTACTGGATGATATCTATGAAGTATTCATTAGCAATATGAACTAAGAATAGTTGTGCATCCGAAAATTTGTCCTCCAAGTTTGTAGGTTCTTCTCCATTGGTGACTCTTGATAGGTGGTCAAGTCCCACATTTAGCTTTCCTGGTTTGATGATTACTTCAAAGTCAAATTCTTGGAATAGTAGTAACCATCGACATATTCTCCCCCCCAACATTGGCTTGTTGACTACATATTTCAGGGTTGAGTGATCTGTGAACATCTTAAAGTGTTTCCCCAATAAGTAATGTCTAAAATTTTGCAGTGTGTTGAGAACTCAACACACCCTAAAACATCTACGTCAAATTTCACTTTTTGGGTACCACTTGATCTATTGTAAATGTCTAATTCGATCTTAGTATGAAAATATTGCCTTTTCTCATATTTTGTTTTCATTTTAAGTCTTTCAAAGTTGCTCAGGCATGTGAAAATAATCATGAATTAACAAAGACTAACATTTAATTAAAGAACCGACAACCAAAACTTCTCACCAACGCGCTAAAAGAATTCGTCATCGGGAAGGATTAGAGATGAAAAATTTCACCCGAGAGGACCAAAGTAGTTTATCCCCGACCTCCATCTGCGTCAGCATACGGGAGTCCTAATTACACGATAGGCACTACACAATAATATCGTCGATGACCAATTAATTTGACATCGGTGAAAGGTTAGGGAATAAGCATTGAATAAAAAAAGGAAATAATAATCTTCAATCCCCGGGACATTTGAGGCATCGGGAGTTTTGAAGGAAGATAACCCCTGAAGAAACTGTGTTAAATTTTGAACGTTGATCCCCAATACTCACCCGGCATCGGCAGTCGCAATATCTAGCTCAACTTAGCACGATCAACATAAACAAAGTCTCGAATGCAAACCTTACCCTCAAGATGAGTTCCAAGTTTTCTTTTAATAAGCCACGAGTTAGTAACTCCTCGTCGGCATCATTTGACATCGGAAGTTTCTAAAGGAAAATATCATCAAACTTACAAAATAACTCAGAACAATGATAATTAAAAAATCACATAATTATGAGAAGCTTGAATAAGAACAAGGTAGATTTATATGCAAAGAGGAAACACGATGCTTTCAATTGCTGTGACTAGAATCTGTTCAGGAAAAACATTTTCAAAATTTCATATATTAAGGTTCCCGACGGGCATAGGCTGCATACAATAAACACTACCAACACCTTGGCCAACCAACCTGGTTACATCGAGAACGTCAACATTCACACAACAAATAGGGAAAATTATCAAATCATACGTTACTTCCGAGAATACAAAACAAGGGTCCACCCATCATGTATCTCTTGCACACATACCTTCTCCCGGATTGCTCTATACACCTTGCAATGTTCTTATGTTCTCCTCCTCCATCATCATCTTCACTTCGCACAGCTTCACAATCATATCTTGTGCTTCCCAAATCTTCCTCTTGAGCCAATTTGTGCTTCCTTCGTGACCTGGTGGTGCTGATACCTCCTGGTTCTGCACCGCCAGTTGTCTCTGAAATTCTCTATTTTCTTGATAAATTTTGTCTATGGAAAGTTGTGCCTGCTCTAGCTATTGATTGAGGATTTCAACGTTAGAACCTGATACCCATGTCCTTCGCATTTGGATCCCCCTTCCTCGACTGGTAGTCCTGACAGGTTCTAGACAGGTAGCATGCATCATGAACTCCTCAGTGGTCGGGTGTGCACTCTTCTCAGTCAAGATGTGGCTTCCTCCTACTTCCTTATTTTTTCTGGGCCTTCCCCTCCTTCATGGTGTCGACTTTTGAGAGGGTGTGGCCTCCAACCTATGTCCTTCAGATGAAATTTTCTCCACTTCGACCTCTTCTTGAAGCACTGACATCGTTTCGAAGCAGAGGCAAGGACCTTCTTTTGAAATCTAGGAGACACTCTATGACAATAAGAAAGAGTCCCAGGCATGTTTGGGTTCAGACCTGGCACTCCAGCTGCCTTCCGCACACCATCTCATGTTTTGAGGGGATCCCATAGAGCGACAGCGTGTTCATTCTTAGACATCCTTGAATGGATGAAGGGCCATGACATAGGGTCTAATAGAATTGGGCTGGCAAGATGATTCCCTACTTGTATACAAACCTGGATGATGTGTAGACCATGCATAGAACATCTAAGATTTATAGCAGAGCAGAGCAGTGGCACGAAACGTCCCAAGGAATACTCATACATTATGATGGGATGTTTTGAATAATTAACATGTCATATCTACATGACGGATATGATCTAGGACATGTGAAATGCAGCCGATAGGAGTTGTAGAGAATATATGGTACAATCATTTCCAATCTCTTTAATCTTCCCAACCTCCATTATTGGCGAATGATGGTTGACACACTTGGTGATATGGCCTCTGGGGTAACAACTTGCTTCAACCTGGACTATTTAACAACTTCCTTTATTGCAGAATTCAACCTTTTGGGAGCTGACACACACTTTCGGCACACATTCACCTCTGGCATCCTTTCCTGACCCTAAGGGGAAATCGGCCTCTGGAATGGATTCAACGCTCGTATCTGTCGTACCTAATCTACCATGCTATGGCATGTGGATATAACTCATCCAAAATGAAGAGGAGCAATGACATGGACAGAGATGCTACAGGTTATTCAAAAATTTACTGGGATCACGTAAGTATTTAACAATCGGGACTAGCAAGCTCTATAGGTATGCATCAATTTGATTTTTCCACTTACATATTCCTATGTTTTTCTTGATAAGTAATTTCTAAACGAAGTCAATCCCGATTGCAGGAAATATCTCTCCATCTACCAAACAAAGTTCTCTCTGTAACCTTTCCAAGGAACCCAAAGGAAACATTGGGGTAATATCAACGAAGCAGTGAAGGATATCAGACTCCTTGATTTCGGCAACCCCGACAACTACATCGATTTATGCGACATAGTCAAGTTGCATGCCAAGAAATATTCACTATGGGTTGAAGAGCTCGTGAAGATGACCGACACGGTACTAGGGCAAGTGCAGCAATTTATGGACCATCCTATTAGAACTCGAACTATGCTACATCAGTTAAACTCCAGTCTGGCGAAGTACTAGATGCATGCAATGGACATCAGAGGGATACATGCAGCTCTAATGGAACAACACCAGTTTCCATGGGCTCAAACCTATGACGAACTATTTATCAGTTGGTCTGAGTATGATAAAATTCATCCTTTCAAAGAACTATCTTGAGTTGATTGTTAAAGAAATTGTTAGAAGATGACGCCACATGGTGTATTTTGCTTTGCTTAAACTACACTTAGCCGTTGTTTTCAGTTGAATTTTAGATGATAAATAAAGACATTGACCAATTAGTTAAAGGTCGATGGTTGTGGCAAGAGCTCTTTCTTTCTGGTTGTTAAGAATTATTTTGAAGTTGTTTTGAATTGAGAAGCCCTTCTGGACCAAAGACAAGTTATTTTCATCAACTCCATGTGTGATTGGACGTGGAGAAGAACTATTTCCTATCTTTTTTCATGAATGATGTTGTAATGAGTAAGAGCAATTAATTATGTTGTCAAGTTATCTAGTGCAATGTTTTGTTGTTCTTTTCTTTAATGATGAAGATGAATCATTGTGTTATTATGTAATGAATGATTCTGGTAGATGAATTATTTTTCTTGGAATTATCTCATTGCATATGTGTTTTATTTCTGGTAGTTAGTATCTCATAAAGTAATTGGATATTCACATGTTTAATGTATTAGTACTAGGCCTATGGTATAAAATTGGTGTCTGCATGCTTGAGCAACGAGTTATCCCAAGTTCAACCTCTTCCCCTTAGTTAAGCTTAATTCCATTTTTGTTTCCAAGTTGGTTTATACCGGCTTACATCTCATATCGGTCCCACCCAAGAGAAAATATACAAAAGAGAATAGTCCAAACTGAAGGAATATCCTTCACAAGAAAACATAAATCCCATCAATACTTTGGCCGGATCGCAAGATCTGGAGAACCATTCCACTATTAAACATTGCAGAGTCTAATCGGGCCTCGGTGACAGGTTTGGTTTCTACTTTTGAGTCAATGGATTTAAGACCCGTAAAAAAAATTGGCGTTAGAAGTAGGGCCTGAGAATGAATGGTTGGATATATATTCTACGGAGTATTTCAAACAACCTATAGATTCAAAACAACCCACATGCATGGCTAGTCATTCCCAAGAGAACCCACACACTCTGAGTACTCCTGGAATGATTAAATCACCTGAGCCTGAGGAAGAACCTTTTCACCCTGAAATACCTTACACTCTTCCTCACAATGAAGTATATCAATTCAGAAGAACCATAAGAGCCTATGCCCGACAGATCGATGTGTTGTCCTTAGCTCCCATACTCACTCAAAGAAAATAAAAAAGAAGACCAGTGGTTAGTACTGTCGATGAGGTTTTCGTACACTCGGTAGAAGTCTTAATAGATTTCTCAATCACCTAAATCCAAGAACCTCTTGATTAGATACCTGAAACACCAATAGGTGATGTCTCTGAACCAGAAGATTTTTCGGAAGAGAAAGAGTTTAACTTAGATTCTGAAGATATGGAAGGCAACAATGACCATAATTATGAAAGGTGGAACCAGCCTCTGAAAAATCAACCCTATTTAGTCAGATATGCTTTGGCCCTCCCAGGACCAGTTCATAACCTTCCTCATCATCCAGAGAATTTGCTTCCTAAGTTCTATCATGAAACCTCTGGATTGCCTGAAGATCATATCAATAAATTTATACTAGCGATTAGGCATATGAACGTCCAACATGAAGATGTATTATGTAGACTTTTCCCCTATACGTTTGAAAATTCATCTTCCACATGGTACTTCAACCTATCGATAGGGTCTATACTAGCTGGACAATGTTCCAAAAATATTTTGTAGAAAAATTTTCCGAAGAAACTTATACGGGAGCTCTGATGGCTGAGTTGTTCGCCACCACCATGAGTTCAAAAGAAAGGGTCAAGACTTCAATAAAAGATTCATGACTATCTTTAACAAGTTCCAGCCCGAAGCTAAGCCAACTCAGGAATTGCAAATCGAAGTTTATGCTAACGCTCTCCCAGCTTCCATTTCCATGTTCGTAAAAAGGGTTGCTAAATGAACCCTAACTGAGAATTTCAAAGAAGCCAAAATGATATAATTCCATATGAAAGGGTGTAAAGAAGGCCAGGTTTCATTAGTTAAGAAAGAAGCTCAACCTCCCCCTAGGAGAGGACTCATTTTGACTAGACCTTCGTGGAAACAAGCAGAATAGACTCCTGACAAAGGTAATGGAGACATAGAAGATCTACAACGCATGGTTAATAAACTATCAAACGAGATCATAGACATGAAGAGAAACGTAGGGGAAGGAAACCAAGGCCAAAGGCCCTACAAGCCTTTATTTAAAAGGAACCTACCGTTCAAGGTGATTGAACCTCCCCCAGCCAACTTAAATATCGACTTAGGGAATGTGGAATTTGATTCTTTATGTACGTATCATTAGAAAAACCACTCTAAAAGATATTTCCCTCAATGGGTGCATTCCATGAATTTGATGGACAACCAGTTTCTAGACGAAGTCTCCCTGACTGAAAGATCGAGAAGTTTAGTTATGAATATTACTGACCAGGAAGAGGTTGATCCACCACAATATACAGCCATGTTGATATGGGATCCTGACCTGATCATGCCTTCCGACGACCTGTTTGAGTCACAAGAACCAAACGTCGAGGTATCGGTGGTGCATACATGTAGTAAAGGTCCACCTGTCTCAAAAGACATCACTGCTACCCAAAATTTGATAGATAAGACATCCCCCGATCCCTCGAAAACACCTTTTTCTCCAACTAGGAAACCTATAAGCATCCATACCCAAGAATCGCCCAAAATCAATTACAACATAGTTGAAGATTTGAAGAAGTTAAGGGCAAACATATCAGCCATGGACATGTGCAAGATCCTCAGTAGAAGGATTTCCTACTACAAGATTTGAACTCAATAGAATACCCTACAACTACCAATGGCCAGGAAAGAAATATAGCCCCCACAGACCCAGTAAATAAACCAACCATGTATACCTGTTCAAAAGATAAGAAAGGGAATCCTTTTGTCCCACCTTTCCTCTTAACATTCGAAGTTTTCAACGGGAATCTCCATATATGTTTGGTAGATTCAGGAGAATCTTCCAATGTTATTCCCTTGTCAATCTACAAAACATTAAATTCCATTCCTCTACAGAGCGAAAAACACGTGATACAGCTAGACATCACCCAAGTCAAATTCATGGAGGAACTCAGGGATGTAATGATCATAATAGCGACACATCCTAAATTTTTGCAAGTGATTGACATCATTGTGGTATACATCCTAGATGCCTATGGGTTATTACTAATTTGAGATTGGTCTAAGAAGTTAAATGGGTACTTTAGAACAGACTGGGCAGACCTTTGCCTACCACTGAAGGGATACAAGAATATGATTAGAATTGATAGGGAGAGATATCTGAAACATATGGTCACTGATCTAGAAGTTCTGAATGAATCCTCAGCTACAAATTTCCCCATTATGGGCAATTATTCCTGCGATTCCCACTTTGGAAAATTTTCTCCTCTCTTATCCAATGTCCCCCTCACTCAAAACTCTGAAATGGTCTTTCAAGAGAAATCATCGATACTGACAGAAGACACCCTCTTCTACCAAGACCCTACATTAGAAATTACAGAACAACTGATAGGAGAGCTAGAAAGTAATAAGGAAGGAGAAAAGGGCTATTGTCTTTCACAAATTTGGACCATATACTTTAATGGATCTAAATTGCAGGAAGGATCAGGGGTAGGGTGAATCCTCATTGATCCAAAAGGTAAACGTTATTTTCTATCCTGTAGACTAGAATTCGAATGCACCAATAACACCGCCGAGTATGAATATATACTACAAGGGTTAAAGAAAGCCATAGACATGAACATCAAAGAATTGAAAGTTTTCGAGGAATCCAAGATTATCGTTAGAGAAGTAAGGAATACTGTGCACTACAATTCCCCGCACTTGAAGAATTATCAGCAGGAAGTGCATAGGTTAATAGAGCATTTTGAATCTTTCAATATCACCACGAATCCCAGAGCAAAGAACATCATTTTTTATTCCCTGGCCATAGACGCTTCAAGGCTGTCACCTCTGAAGGACTATGAAGCCTCCTGGTTCACTTTGTAACTAATCTACAAAGAATTGGTGCCTAACAATATCTCTAATTGGAAGGTCTTTGAAAGAGCTGAACATATCATAAACTTCCTGACTAACCAAGACAGTTTCAATGATTTAGCCACTGACAATGAGGTATTCTAGGAGCAAGTGATAGAAAATGATCCTCGAATAGGATAGCCTATTGACAGGTCAAAATATCACACCATCCAAAAGGGGATAGCTAATCTAGAAAATATGTTTGACCTATGTTGGCACAGGGGAAAACCTAGGGTTCAACGCTACAACATCACACCAACAAAACCCTAACTACTAGGCCTTTAGGCAACACCTGCGAAGCAGATGAAGTCTCACCCGAGGTAGAGGCAGGGGTGGTTGTAGGAATCAAGTGTCTGCAACCTTAGCTGGGACACAGATATGTGATTGTAACACCTTAACAGCACTTAGCAATTATGATTCATTAATATTTAGTCTTAGTTCACATCGCAGCTAAACCCTAATAGAAGATTTGTGTAGTATTCACATAGATTCAATAGACTCAAGCACTAAGCATACCAACATAGATCAGATCTAGAATTCATTCACATTATTCGGCACTAAGATATCATATTAGATTCATCTATCATCTAACATTACACTAAGCATTGAATCACATGAACAAAAGAACAACCAAGAAGCACAAATCATTCACAACAAAGGATATACATGGTTCACCCCCACCCTGGGGCTATGTCCACCAACTCTTCGTCTTATTTATTATCTTCGGTCAATCTTCTTACATACACAAAGGCTCAAAATCAACTTCGAGGACAGGAGATATGTGCACCTTGCCAAATCCTCCTTCCCTGAGTAGATCTAGGTACCGAGCCTTATACAATCTGCGCACAAAGCACAACACATGACTTGCACTTAGCTCTACAAGTCTCAACATACAACACGCACCGAGCCTCTTACAATCATTTGTACTTAATAGAACTTGCAACTGGCTCCTCTTACATTTCCTAGTATTTTATTTATACATTACAAAATAGGCCTAAGCATGGGTAAACCCATGGGCTGACATACTAATACCCATTACAGAAGCTCAAAATAGAAAAATCCCTAAAAAGGGGCCGAGATCCCCTGATATCTGCTTCGACTTGTACTCTTCCTTCGACAGCCTATTGAAGTCCCAAAAGTAGGTCAACTGTGACCAAGGATCCTCAAAACTTGGTCAAGGGCCAATAGGCCCCCAACACTCACCTGTGACTCATGCCGAGTCATTCTTCTCTGGGTAATCCTGTCTCAAAAGCTTCGAGCTTGGCTCGTGCTGATTCGACCTATTATTGTGCCATGACCTCCTACTCAATGAACTCTTGGACTACTGCTTCATTGACAAGTCCCTCTAAGCATTGTTTAGCTGCAGTGACGACTTGCTTTAGTTCTTCTCCTTGGCCTTCGATCTCTACGAACAGTTGGCAAGCCTCGTCATGTATTGGTTGAAGCCTCTGAGTCACTTCCATGACTCTTCTCTGAATGGTTTGGAATTGTTGTTGAGCAGTGTGTTTTTCTTGGGATCATTTCATCCTCTCAATGGCTGACAAGGGCTTCAACTGCGCCTGTACTGTTTCTACTTGTTTCTTCACCTCCTGGACCTGTGACTCTAGTGCCTTGAATTCAGGATCCTCAGTGAGTTTCTCATAAGTCTAAGAACTGTGATCACTTAGTTGTTTACATTCCATGGTGAGGGTATTTATTCTTTCAACTGCACTTCAATCCATTTCTTTGCGTTGATCTCACACATCCTACGGAGTACTGGGAATTGTTCGTAGCTTCATATTTGTGATTCTTTGTTGAAGCTACTAGATGGCTTCTATGAGCTGCGCTACTTGGTGTTCTATTGGTTCTTCCTCCTTATTCTCCAATCCCGTATGATCTAGGTGGATATCGGTGGCCACACACCTTTTCCAACTGGCTCAAAATAGTTTTCTAGCAATTTTGGCAATTTACTATTTTTAGCAGTTTTTAACTTTCGGAGCCATTTTAAGGGCCCAAATGAAGGTTTTTCAAGATCAAGGTTCTTAATTATATCCAAAGGAATGATTTATCCCCAAAAATCAATCTCCTCAATGATACCTTTCCAACAAGCTATCACACGCCTAAAATGGAGATCGTATGCAAAAGTTACGACCCCGGGAAGTTGATGTACTCACTTACCCAAACAGGGCCCACATGACTTTTGGCACTTCATCTCCTAGGGTTAGGTTTTTGTATGTCTAGGGTTTTTGGAATTCTGGTTTATTATAAAAATTCCTTCAGATCCTTATTGTAATCATCTTATTGTGAATGCGAGTAGTCATCACATCTCTTATCAAAGATAAGCTGCCACTATTCTAGCGAGTCTTTCACTCTGTATTTTTATAGTCTCTGTACATTTATTTCATTAATAGAAATCCTGTATTACTATATATCTATGTTTATGGTTTCATCTCTGATATATTTATGTTATATTATTGGATATATGCGATATCTCCGTGCATTTCTTTATTATATCTCTTCTCTCATTTCGTGCCAAAAATTATCTGGATCAGTGGTATCAGAGCAGACTGCTCTTGATTGTTTTTTTTTCAGTGCATGTCCCTGACAAGGTCTGAGTATAGCAATTTGGGTCTCGAGATTGTCTCTCTTGAAGAAAATATCTCTTGCACACCCAAGAAACCCTAAATGGTGGAAGAAAAGAAAAACGACGGAGCAGACGATCCTATCAATCTTTTGCTTGAGAAAGCTCTCACGCGACAGAGGGACGAAATGATGGAGAATTTTTCCCACATCCTTCAACGCCTGTCGATAGAAACAGGTGCATATTCATCAAGAGGCCACTTTGGAGGCACCTCACATTTCAAGGTAGAAGTTAATTTTGATATTCCTATATTTGAAGGATAGATAGAAGCAGAAGCCCTAGAAAAATGGTTAACTCTACTAGAAAGTTATTTCACTATTCACAATTTTTCGGATAAGGAAAAGATCACCTTTGCACTCCTTAAAGGTCTCCCTCATGTCAAACATTGGTGGGAAACTTACTGGGAGAAAAGTTCCACAGAGGAGTCTGGAATATATGGGTCCGAGCCCACTTGGGATTTTTTTGTGGATTTGGTAAAGGAACAGTATTATCTTGTTGGCAACTATGAGGACCAGTACATGAGATGTACCACACTGCGGAAAGAAAGGGGCCAAGCAGTTCTAGAGTTCACCAATACCTTCCATACCTTGCACACCAAGCTCGGTATCAAAGACTCCGAACGACATTTGGTTCTGAAATACCGTGGGGCTCTACACAAATAAATCCAAACTGAAATGGAATTTCTAGACATCTCATCACTCGATGATGCCTATCGATATGCTGTTAAAATCAAGTAGAAATTTAAGCACCAGAACAAACGGGAGTTCGGGTCTGCAAATCTACAACAACCAAATTATGACAAAGACATCAATAACAAACAGTCTCCTGAAAACTAGTCCAAGCCACAAGAAAAGAAGGGCCATGGGAAGACAAAGAAGGACACTGAAAAATGGTGCGATTTCCACAAAATCCCCTGGCACAACACTGATGAATGTCGCTCAAAGCAGTCATTGGTGGCCGAGATCAAAGACAAGGAGCCGAATCCTGATTCAGAATCTGATTCTAAAAATACTGGTAAAGGACAGATCATTGACACACACCCCACTTCTATTGTCATGACTGCAACAATTCAACCAGAAGAACCAATAGATCCTGAAGAGGGGGAACACCTTTTTCATTCACATATTTGGGCGAAGGGGAACCCGCTTCATTTTATTATTGATAGTAGAAGCCATAAGAACCTCATCTCATCAGAGGTCGTCAAACAGTTGGGATTGTTGACAACACCACACCCACAACCATACAACATCGGGTGGCTTCGCTAAGGATGAGATCTTTGTGTCAGCCAATAGTGTCGATTGTCATACGGCATACAACCCTTCAAGGATTAAGTATTATGTGATGTTTCCCCACTAGATTTCTGTGATTTTCTCTTGGGCCAACCATATATGTGGAAGCGCCATGTTGTCGATGAGTCTCGACCACGTAGTGTCATTGCTTCTCTGGGGGGTCATCTCTACAAAATACCATAGGTAGTTTCGACTACTGTTTCACCTAAAAAGTGTTGCAAGGTAGTATCTCATACTGCAAAATTTAGCTTCTTCACAATCTGTTCAAAAGGGGAATAGAAGGACACTGCAACCACTACAGCCTCGCCCCCTACACCTTCTATCCAACAGAAGTAGGTTGACAAGGTTGCAGCAAAGAGCAAAGATTCATTCCGCACACTTTCCCCTCATGTAGCTCAACTTGTTGAACAACCTCAGCTTCAACAAGTTCATGACAAACTTCTGCAAGCTAAGCAACGTGACGTCTCCAGTAATACAAGCAGCTCACCAAGATGCAGATTCAGCAAACGCTTTTTCCTCTCCCCTGGGAACTCAACGTAATGGATACCATTGCTTCCTAAAAAGGGAGGATTGATACAGATGGATATCGGTGGCCACACACCTTTTTCGACTGGCTCAAAATAGTTTTCTGGCAATTTTGGCAATTTATTATTTTTAGCAGTTTTTAACTTCTGGGGCCATTTTGAGGGCCCAAATGAAGGTTTTTCAAGATATAGGTTCATAATTATATATGAAGGCATGATTTAACCCACAAAATGAATCTCCTCGATGATACCTTTCCAACGATCTATCACACGCCTAAAATGGAGATCGTATGGAAAAGTTACGAACCGGGGAAGTTGATGTACTCACTTACCCAAACGGGGCCCACATGAGTTTTGGCACTTCATCCCCTAGGGTTAGGTTTTTGGATGTCTAGGGTTTTGGACATTCCGGTTTATTATAAAAATGCCTTCAGATCCTCATTGTAATCATCTTATTGGTAATGCGAGTAGCTGTCACATCTCTTCTCAGAGATAAGTTGCCACCATTCTAGTGAGTCTTTCACTCTGTATTTTTACAGTCTCTGTACATTTCTTTCATTAATAGAAATCATGTATTACTGTATCTCTATGTTTATGGTTTCATATCTGATATATTTTTGTTACATTATTGGATATACGTGATATCTCTATGCATTTATTTATTATATCTCCGCTCTCATTTCGTGTCGAAAATCATCTTGATCACCGTCACAGAGCGAAGTGCTTTGTTGACTGCTTATTTTACTCTGACTTTCTCCGCGAGCAACATTTCTTTCTCCTATTGGATCTGCGCTCTATCTTCTTTGAACTTTGCTTGAAGGGTGTCCCTCTCCTGTTGCACAATGTTGCGTTGTTCTATAACTTCCTCCTGTGATTGTTGCAGGGCCGTTGTGACCTATTCTTTCTCAACTTGTGCTCGATGAAGGAAAGCTTCGGTTACATCATCTAGTCTGCAGAGTTGGGCAGTCTCATCTCCCAACTCTAGTTATTCTGAGGGAGGGGCGTAGTGGACACTGCGTGGCTCAAATAAAGGACTTGCTATACACCTCTTAGTTCTTCTTCAATTCTATCGTACATGGCTTATTGTTTTTCTTCGTTTCTTTGCAAAATCTCTTTTAAGGCATCTCCTACAGCTGAAATAATGAAGTCGAAGTCATCGACCGTGAGTACACTCTACATCTTTGGCTTATTGGATTTTGAATTCTTTCGCGATGAAGGTTTTTTGGGGCAAAACATTCCTTTTCTTATATGGATCAGTGTCATCAGGGAGGTTATGTGGCGGTGTTACTTTGCCTTGTTTATCTTCTTCTTTTTATTTTTCGTCTTTGTTCACTTCATCATCACCTCCTCCACTAGGTGACTCGGATGTAGTCTCTTGTAATGTGTTATGTACTTCCTGTACATCTTGCTTGTTTTTCTTCCTACTATTTCTTGGGGAATCATACTCTTCATGAGTAACCATTGGATTTCCAATGAGGTCTGGTTCAGATAGCTCTGTGGGGTCAATAGGGATAAGGATTTCTACAGGCTAGTCTTTAATGATTTCTTCCAGGTCCTCTGTAGTGAGCTTGTAGTAGTACTGAAGTTCTTATTTTATTTCATCGACATGCACAGTGATATAAATAAAATGCCTATATACATAGAACTTCATAAGAGGCATGGACCTGTCTAGGGTGTTCGATGTCATATGAGGGAAGGACTCAATATCCCTCCTAAGATGTAGGTAATAGGTATGAAATATTGTGTTTGACTGCCACTGCTTTCCCAAATACCAAAGCATCGTGAACTTTGCAGCGAGTGGCTCGAATGGATCGATGTCAGGGAATTTCACACCTTTCGGCATATTCCAAGCAGTAAACGTGATCAGGATCAGAAGCCAGCTAAAATGAAACTCATATCCCTGATCCTGAGCTTTGTGAAAATCTAGTTTGAGATGGCTAACTAGGTACTTTGCCCAGTTCATCTGTAGGACTTCTACGTATTTCCCAGCAAGGTCAATGAAAAACCATGTGACCCGTGTGGGTCTGTTCTTTCTTACTATATTTCCTATAATTAATTGGCATGCTAGGCACACTACACCATTCTGGATGGAGAATACCTTGTAGCCTCGCATCTCCTTCTCAACACCGCCATATTTTTCTTTAATTGTCTGTGCCAAGGCACGATCTGCAGATTTTCCTGGGTAGAAGTCTTGTGGGTCTAGTCCCTGCATGCTCATTCTGGTGATCCTATAGATCAACGTCAGATCTACAGTGATTTTTCTATCCAACCACAGATATCCATTATGGAAGCACGACAACAAGATATTAATCCAGGCGTTAACCTCCTGGTGCCTTCCAAAATGTGGAATCTTCATTACATTCAAAAGGGTGGACTACGTGAGGTTCATCGTCCACAGTTGGGGGATGATTTTCATCTTCTTTCCCTTTGTCTTGGTTAGATATTTGTGAGGTGCAAGCATGCGATAGCTCTTACGGTCTCCCAAGTTATAGTCACTGATTTTCAATGTTGGAATCCTCTCTAGCTGTGGTTTGACTATGCGTATCCCCTTCGGTAGGCATGCAGTGATGATGATGTAGTCGAAGTCCCTCGGGACACTGTCATGACTCACTACACCGGCTAGGGGTGGGATGTAATTAGTTATAATGGAATATAATAACTTCTCATTTGCCAAGTCATCTCTATGCTTGGTTCTTTTCTCAATCGCAGTTCAGGATGGTCCGGATCTGCGAGCAGTCAACGGGGAGGCTTGCACTCCTCTCATTGATGAAGCTTGTATGCCCACAGATATTACCTTTTCATTATTGAGGTGGATGAGTATCTCCTTCACAGACTCTTCGATTGTGCTAAGTTCTTCAGACATACACGCTCGTGGCTGACTATCTCGAGTTGAAGAGAAACTACACAATGCAACAGGACGAATGGCGATAGCTCAATGATCACTGCACGAAATCAAATAATCTATGAGCTCATATAATCACAGGTGGCATAAGTGTTCTCGGTGCAAGGCTTGATGGAATAAGTAGACAAATAGGTAACGGATCTTTCCAACGGGTGATAAGCCTTCCTTAATGTAGTTATGTTCGTTACGACGCGGTCCCAACGATACGATGGCGATATTTCTGGCCATAACTGTTGTTCTAACCATTTGGGATAATGGTTATAATGCCTCCAATGGTCATAATACTTCGTCATGGAGAAGTGCCATACTGTGTTGTACTGATATCCTGACGAAGTTCAAATTTTGGAATACTTCCTTCTGCGCAGTTCCTTCTGGAACTTTCAGTAACTTTTCTATCTTTGCTTTCTTCTTATTGAGCTTTCTAGCATTCTTCCCGGTGATCTTCGTCTCAGTATTCCTCTTTCCATTTTGATTATTATCTCCTTTTGGCATAGTAACTTCACATTGTTGATGGTATTTACCAGGGTTCATGGGAAATACTTCTTCTTTGTCTTATGTAGGTTCTCTACTCACCTGTACAGATAGGTATCTCAAGTCCTCATGTGTTCTTTCAATTTTGACATCCCGGTGTCTGGCCCTTAGTAGTTTTGACTTAACTTATTGTTATTTCAATAAGTGCGCGATTCTCTTGGTCATGAAGTCTCTTAGGTCTTGCTTTTTTTGTTCTAGGTCTTCTTCTTACTTGCTTTGAGTCTGATCCTTCTCCATCCATATTTTTCCTAGTAACATATTAAATGGAGCATTGTTCTCAATAAATTTAACAACCTCAAAATCTTCCTCTGTCGAAGTTCCATGAGAACTCATAGATATCTGGGTAAGTCTTCCACATAGGGTTGTCAGCTTTCCTCAAACAATCCTATTCCTCCTGGTGAAGGAATCATAGCAGGATTTCCTAAAATTTCCCAAGTTCTTTCTGTCATGATATTCGCCTGTGTTTCCTCATCCAGAATGCAGTTAATGTCGAAGTCTCCTATTCTTGTTTCTATGCATTTTTTTTCTTTGAAGATCTCTAATAAGTTGATGTGTCTATGATCATTCAGGGTTTCTTTCATTTTCAATAGTACAGTATCTGATTCTGTCTGGGGTTCTACCATGGTCTAAGTTTCTTGACCTTTCTCATGGTTTTCTTATCTCATATTCATTCTTTCAACCTTATCAATCATTCTAGGGCAATCCAGAACTTCACGATCCATAGATTTACAGCAAAGACAACTAGGTATTCTATCAGGGAATTCCTTAGCAAGATGTCCTGGTCTTCTGCAATTGTAACAGAGCCAATCCACTCTTTTTTTTAAATGTTCCCCATCCTTTCCTATACTGCACACTAGGATCATGGTAGCTAACCTGCAAAAAAGTCTTTCTAGGATCCTGCATCCATTTGTTAGTCCAAACATTCTTTCTAAGCATAGGAATAACATATATTTCATTATTTCTATCAGATCTAATCATATCAAACATTTTCTCTTCTAGATTTTCCCTAGGTTTTAGACTAGGATAACATTTAACAAGAATACCTAGATCCATACTCTTGAAAAAAAAAATTCCACTAATCTTACTTTCAGCAGAGCACAAAGCTTCCAGATCTAAAACTTTTCACTATTCTTACCTTTACCAGAGCACAAATCTTTGAGATCTTACCTCTTTTCTTCGGATCTGAATTCTCTTTTCATCACAGAGCTTCACAATCCAAGTAGATTACTGCGCACTAGGGAGATAGATCTACGCACAGAGATTTCATAGTTTCAGGTTAGATTTTCGCACATAACTTCTTCTTCCTTAGTTCCCAACAATCACAGTTTCAGGTCCTAGCAACAAAACCATTTGTTGGCACAGGTTCAGAGCCAGGGTTCAATGCTACAATAGCACACCAAAAAAACACTAACTACTGGCCCTTTCGGCAACACCTGCGAAGCAGATGAAGTCTCGCCTGAGGTAGAGGCAGAAGTGATTGCAGGACTCAGGTGTTTACAACCTTAGCTGGGACACATATTTGTGATTGTAACACCTTAACATAGCACTTAGCAATTATGATTAATCAATAATCAGTCTTAGTTCACAACACAGCTAAACCCTAATAGAAGATCTACGTAGTATTCACATAGATTCAATAGACTCAAGCAATAAGCATACCAACATAGATCAGATATAGCATTCATTCAGATTATTCAGAACTAAGCTATCATATTATATTCATTTATCATATAACATCGCACTAAGCATTGAATCACATGAACAAAAGAACAACCAAGAAGCACAAAGAATTCACAACACAGGATATACATGGTTCACCCCCACCCTGGGGCTATTTCCACCAACTCTTCGTATTATTTATTATCGTTTGTCAATATTATTACATGCACAAAGCCTCAAAATCAAGTTCGTAGAGGTTAGGATATTTGCGCACCTTGCCAGATTCTCCTTCCTCGAGTAGATCTAGGCATAGATCCTTCTATAGTCTACACACAAAGCACTACAGATGACTTGCACTTAGCTCTGCAAGTCTCAACATACAACACGCACCAAGCCTCTTACAATCATTTTCACTTAGCACAACTTGGAACTGACTCCTCTTACATTGCCTAGGCTTCTATTTATACATTACAAAATAGGCCTAAGCATGGGTAAACCCATGGGCTGACATCCCCATACCCATTACATAAGCCCAAAACCCAAAAATCCCTAAAAAGGGGTTGAGATCTCTGCGATCTCCGCTTCGACTTGCGCTCCACCTTCGACAGCCTGTCAAAGTCCCAAAAGTAGGTCAAACATGACCAAGGATCCTCAAAACTTGGTCAAGGGCCAACAACCTGAAATAATGCTTTAGGGGGCCTCAGAATGAAAAGACCATCAGCTCTTGTCCCCTACATGAAACTATAAATATTGAAACCCCAGATAATCCAAATAATGCGAATCTTGGAAAAACCTTATCTAAAGAGGAAAGAAAGGCTTATCTCAAACTGTTTAGACAATATCAATATGTCTTTGCATGGTCCTACTGAAACCTGAAAACCTATGACACCTAGATCATTAGACACACTATACTGTTAAAACCTGAGGCGAAACCTTTCCAACAGAAGCTCTGAAAGTATCACCCATCCCTAGAACCTCTCATGTATCAGGAATTAAAGAAACTTTTATATGCCAAGATCATTTTCCAAGTCAGGAATTCCACATGGGTAGCAAATTTGGTTTCTGTGAGAAACAATTGTGGAAAAATTCGCTTATGTGTAGTTTTTATAAATCTCAACAGAGCTTCAGAAAAGGACAATTACCCGATCCCGCCAATGGAGAAACTCCTGCAGACCGTGTCTAGCTCGGATATCTTCTCCCTACTGGATGATTTCTCAGGCTACAACCAAGTCCTGGTTTCAGAGGAGGATCATTTAAAAACTACCTTCTGAACCAAGTGGGGAACCTTTGCTTATAAATGCATGCCTTTTGGGTTAATCAACACAGGAGAGACCTTCCAAAGGGCCATGGACATAGAATTTTTGGGACTAATCAACAAGTGTGTGGTAGTGAATATAGACGACATAACCGTGTATTCAAAGAACAGAGAAGAACACATCCAACACTTAACTCAAATTTTTGAAAGGTTTAGGAAATACGGTATGTCCTTAAATCCAAAGAAGACCATTTTCAGCATCAGGGAAGGTAAGTTGTTAGGTCATATTATATCCCAAGCAGGTATTCATATAGACCCAGAAAGGATTAAATCCATAGCTCAACTCCCTTTGCCTCAAAACAAGAAAGCTATGCAGTCTTTTTTCGGGCAAATCAATTTTGTGAGGAAATTTACTCTCGATTTTGTGGAGACTATCAAACCCTTACAAAATATGATTTGCAAATATGTTGAATTTAAATGGGATGATCAACGGAAGGAGGATTTCAGAAATATTAAGACTACTATATCCTAGGCCCTTATGTTACGAAGTCCTGATTTTAATAGGGATTTCTTCTTCTATAATTTTGCCTTCGACCAGTCATTAGCCATAGTATTGAATCAAAAGGATGATGACAACAATGAAGCTCTGGTGTCATTCATGAGAACTAATCTCCAAGGAGCCAATATTAACTATCCTTTTGTTGACAAACATGCCTATGCGGTATACAAGTCAATAAAACACTTCAAGTCTTACATCCTCAAGAACTACACCAAAGTGATTGTGCCTCACCCTACAGTCCGATCCTTGTTTACTTAGAAAGAGATGGGGCAAATAAGAGGGAACTAGATGGCAGTATTCTAATAATTTGATCTAGAAATAAAACCTTCCAAACTTGTTAAGGGGCAAGGGTTATGCAAACTCGCAGCTGAAGCCTAGGACCAAGAAAATGAAGATTCTAGATGGGATAATGAAATGGAATTATGGTGTGGTGAAGCTTCATACATTTCCCCAGGGCCCGAGTCTTGGTATAAGAATCTGACCCACCTCCTACACCATGGGGCCTACCCAGAAAATATCAACCCCAGGGAAAGGAGAGCTCTCACATTAAAATATGCACAATACCACCTCATAAATTCGGTACTCTTCCGGATTAATTATGATGGAGTACTCTTAAGATGTCTTGAATGTGAAGATGCAGACAAAGTCCTGAAGGAACTCCATGATGGCCCTTCCAGTGGGCATTTCGCAGGAAACACCACATCTCATAAGATACTGAGATATGGTTATTATCGGCCCACCTTGTTCAAAGATTCCCATACCTATGCCAGAAACTGTAAAACTTGTCAAGTAAGTGCCGAGAGAGAGAAGAGGGAAATAGTTCCACTCCAACCAGTGACTGTCTCTAGGCCTTTTGAGCAATGGGGGTTGGATATCTTAGGAGTGATTACACGCAACTCTTCAAAACAATATAGGTATATACTTACTACCATTGATTACTTCACGAAATGGGCATAGGTCATCCCACTGACTCACGTAAACAAGAAGGTGGTGATCAAATTCATAGAACAACAGTTAATCACGAGGTTTGGTGTCCCTTCTATTCTGTTCTTTGATAATGCAACTTTCTTTTCATCCACCCTATTGACAGAGTTTTCTCTAGACAAAGGAATCATAATTAGGTACTCTGCAAATTATTATCCATAGGGAAACGATGTCGCAGAATCAACCAACAAGAACTTAGTAAGAACACTAAAGAAGACGGTTGCAAATAACCAAAGGAATTGGCATAATCTTCTCCATAATGCTTTATGGGCCAATAGGGTCACACCTAAAGAATCCATAGGAAATTCCCCATACTTCCTAGTTTATGGACAGGAAGTTATTCTCCCAAATGGGCTTTATATTCCATCTCTTCAACTAGCCCAAGATTCCAATGGGGATCCCTCCTCATTCATACACTACTACATATGGGTGGATTATTCCACGAAAATTTTCCACGCTTCCACTAGTTTCCATTTTTTTAAACAGGGTGGGATTTTTGTGGATATTGCCACACAAGTTCATCGCAATATCGACGAAAAGATTAATTTAACCTAGTCGGGATTTTTGTCACTATATCGACGATCTTTCGTGGCAATAGCAACAAAAAATTTACCTATCTCATTGGTCGGTGTTAACGGCTAGTTGACTATTTTATCTATATATACGTGACTTTAAGAGACTTTGCGACACAATTGCTATAGTTGCGACACTGTTCTTGGCTTTTGTTTGAGTTGTTTATTTTTTCCTTCACCCACTAGTTGAACAAATCCAATTCTTGATCTACATAGCTCGGATTTTGAACTTGCAAGGTTAGTATGTTATGTTTTATTGATGTACTCATTTAACTTGTAATTTTTTTTCAAATGTCCAAATTGCATTTAGCTTGTTTTTTTCCTTGATAATATAATATGTGTGTACCATATTTCATGTCTTTTGTTTTTGGATCTAGTTGGTATATTCTATGGAAACGGGTATGTGGATTCCATAATATTCTAGGTTTATGGAATCCACATATATTTTTTCCTTCAATTGCAGCTATAATCTCTCTCTCTTTTCATTGATAAAGATATGGAATTTCTCTTGAAACTCAATCCTAATCGGTGAAATGATAGTAATTGATTCCTATATTCCCTGCTTTAGCAGGGACTAATAAGATAAATAAACACTAACCCTAAACTTATGTTAGGTGTGTATGTTGTTATTATATAAAGAAAACATTTGTACACATATGACCTTATTATAAAGATGTTATATATGTTGTCATGATGTTGATCCTCTACACATATGATCACCTTATTATAAAGATGTTGACCTTATTATAAAGATTTAGGTCACTGTAAATAAACATATCATAATTGAAAGGAGTAGCCAAAATATAAAAAATTGACAACTTAATGTTTCGTATGGTGTAGGTAAGATAATTACTTGTCAGGACAAGGATTTGTCACAATGAATGAAAATGACAGGAAGCTTGCTCGGTTAAGAGCGACATTAGAGGTGAGGGGCGATGGAAAATGTTATTTCCCTTGCTATGATTGTAGAGGCTTGCAAAATAAAATACTTTTAATAACAACAGCCCAAAAACATTGTAGGGAGAAGGGGCACGCCGAAGGGGGTTATGAATATCGTCCCTTGGTAAGAGGATTCAATATTTAATGTATTCTCTGTAATAATCAGTATGTCATGAATTTTAGTAATA
>ML786000.1:1008273-1053893 GCA_009831015.1 Picea engelmannii | reverse complement strand
TGGCTTCTATGATGTGGCTCAGTTTGGTTGATTTGGTTGATGGAGTGAGCAGCACTCTTGTGATTCAGTAGTGACATGATTTCTATGGTATACTAGTTATTTATACATGATTGAGATAGCATTCATATTGATTTGTTGTGGAGCATGAGAAATCTATTAGAGAGCTTGGATGTGTTGTGACTGGCTGTGGGTCAGTTTGGACGTGGAATACAGAAGAGAAAGTGATTGTAGGTTGCAGAGGATCTGAGCATCTGAAGAAAAGAAAAACCCTAGTTTCTTAGAAGCATACACTTGTTGCATTATACACTGGTCACGTTCACACATGAGCTGTAGTGAGCCAGGGCACGTGCACACGCGGGCTGCACTACTGACAGGTCACGTACCTGTTGACAGATTGATATCTGTTGAGGATTGTTGCCTCATCTCAGTTGGTGCTAAGGATGTAAGTTGAGTCTTGCATTATACAACAGGTGCTCTTATAGAGTTGTACTATATTTAGTTGTTGCTGATAAACTCCAAGGATTGTAGTCCGTAATAAAAAGAAAATTATACATACATCTTGTGTTCTTTGTGTTCATTGTGATGATGAATTGTTGATGATATATTTCTGATATATGTTGTTGATATGTGCTCACGTCTAACTGGTTATAAATGACAACAATGGGTAATGAATAAATGATGAATGCTAATTGATGAGTTTTTGTGCAAGAGGGAAGTTTTGGGAAAAAGAGCCCCACACTCATTCACCCCCCCTCTAAGTGTGGTAGGTGTGTCCAACACACCCATCATGTATCTCCTACACACAAACCTTCTCCCGGACTGCTTTGTGCGCCTTGCAATGTTCTTATGTTCTCCTCCTCTATCATCCTCTATGCTTCGCGCAGCCACACAATCGTATCTTGTGCTTCCCAAAGATACCTCTTGAGCCAATTTTTTTTACTTCCTTCGTGACCTCGTGGTTTTGATACCTCCTTGTTCTATGCCACCAGTTGTCTCCACAATTCTCTATTTTCTTGATAAAGTTTGGCTATGGAAAGTTGTGCCTACTCTAGTTGTTGATTGGGGCTTTCAACGTTAGAACCTGATACCCCTGTCCTTCGCATTCGTCTCCCGCTTCCTCAACTGGTAGTCCCGAAAGGATCTAGCTAGGTAGCATGAATCATGAACTCCTTAGAGGCTGGGTGTGCACTCAGCTCAGTCAAGATGTGGCTTCCTCCTACTTCCTTATTTTTTATGGGCCTTCCCCTCCTCTGTGGTGTCGACTTTTGAGAGGGTGTGGCCTCCAACCTGTGTCCTTAAGAAAAAAATTTCTCCACTTCGACCTCCTCTTGAGGCATTGACATCATTTTGGAGTAGAGGAAAGGACCTTCTTTTGAAATCTTGGAGACACGTGATGACAATAAGAAAGAGTCCCAGGCATGTTGGGGTTCATACCGAGCACTTTGGTTGCCTCACACACCCTGTCTCATGTTTTGATGGGATTCCATGGAGTGATAGCATGTGTGTGCTTATATGTACATGAATGAATGAAGGTCCATGAAACAGGGTCTTATAGAATTGGACTCGCAATACTAGTCCCTACTTGTATACAAACTCGACCGATGCATAGAACCTGCACAGAACATCTAAGATTTATATCAGAGTGGAGCAGTGGGACGAAACGTGCCAAGGAATACTCATACATTATTACACTATGTTTTGAATCATTAACGTGTCATATCTACATGACGGATATGATCCAAGATGTGTGAAATGAAACCAATAGGAGTTGCAAAGAATATACGATACAATCATTTCCAATCTCTTTAATCTTCCCAGCCTCCAGTATTGGCGAATGATGGTTGACACACTTGGTGATACGGCCTCTGGGGTAACAACTTGCCTCGACCTGGGGCATTTAACGACTTCCTTTATTCTGGCATCTATCCTTTTGGGAGCTGATGCACACTTTTGACACACATTCAGCTCTAGCATCCTTTCTAGACCCCAAGGGGAAATCAACCTATGGAATGGATTCAACACTCGTATTTGTTGTACCTGATCTTCCACGCTATGGCGCGCATATGTAACTCATCCAAACTGAATAGGAGCGTCGACGCGGACAGATATGCTATAGGTCATTCAAAACGTTATTGGGATCACGTAAGTATTTAACAATCGAGACTAGCAAGCTCTACATGTATGCACTAGTTTTCTTTTTCCGCTTACATATTCCTATGTTTTGCCTGATAAGTAATTTCTAAATGATGTCAATCCTGATTGCAAGAAATATCTCTCCAACTATCGAACAAAGTTCGCTCCATAACCTTGCCAAGGTACCCAAAGGAAACATTGGGGTAAGATCAACGAAGCAATGAAGGATATCAGACTCCCCAATTTTGGCGATCTCGACAACTTCATCGACTTATGCGACATAGTCAAGTCACATGCCAAGAAAGATTCATTGTGGGCCGAAGAACTCACAAATATGACCAACGTGGTACCATGGTGAGTGAAACGAGTTAGGGACCATTTGATTAGAGTTTGAACTGTGCTACATCAGTTAAAATCCAGTCTGGTGAAGTACTGGACACACGCGATGGACATCAGAGGGATACATGTGACTCCGATGGAACAAAACCAGTTTCCATGGGCTCAAACCTACAATGAACTATTTATTAGTTGGTCCGAGTATGAGAAAAGTTATCATTTCAAAGAACTATCTTGAGTTGACTATTAAAGAAACTGTTAGAAGATGACACCACGTGGCGTATTTTTCTTTTCTTAAACTGCACTTAGCCATTTTTTTCAGTTGAATTTTAGATTATAAATAAAGACATCGACCAATTAGTTAAAGGTCGATGGTTTTGGAAATAACTCTTTCTTTCTAGTTTTTAAGAATTATTTTGAAGCTTCTTTGAATTGAGAAGTCCTTCTGGACCAAAGACAAGTTATTTTCATCAACTGCATGTGTGATTGGATGTGGATAAGAACGATTTCCTATCCTATTTCATGAATTATGTTGTAATGAGTAAGAGCAATTAATTATGTTGTCAAGTTATCTGGTGCAATGTTTTTTTGTTCCTTGATTTAATGATGAATATGAATCATTGTGTTATTATGTAATGAATGGTTATGGTAGATGAATTATTTTTCTTGGAATTATCTCATTGCATATGTGTTTTCTTTCTGGTAGTTAGTATCTCAGACAGTAATTGGGTGCTCACATGGTTAATGTATTAGTACTAGGCCTGTGGTATAAAATTGTCGTCTACATGCTTGAGCAGCGGGTTATCCCAAGTTCAACCTCTTCCCCTTAGTTAAGCTTAATTCCATTTTTGTTGCCAAGTTGGTTTATACCGGCTTACATCTCATATCGGTCCCACCCAAGAGAAAATATAAAAAAGAGAATAGTCCAAACTGAAGGAAGAGCCTTCACAAGAAAACGTAAATCCCATCGATAATTTGGCTAGATCGCAAGATGTGGAGAACCATTCCACTATTAAACATTGCATAGTCTAATCGGGCCTCGATGGCAGGTTTGGTTCCTACTGTTGATTCAAGGGATTTAAGACCCATCAACACAATGCATAGACCATAGCTAGGCCTTCTCTTTCTATCTTGTTATAGTTTTGTTCTGATTCAGATATCTTTCTACTCGCAAATGTGATCAGGTGATCCAAGTCCCCCGCTCCTGGTTGTGACAAGATAGCTCCAAGTGCGATGGATGATACATCTACATGTACATGGAATGTCTTCTCCCAATCTGGAAATGCTAATATCATCCCAATGACCATCTTTTCCTTTAGGGTATCCAGACCATGTTGGCACTCGTCGTTCCACTGAAACTTTGTATCCTTTCTTAGCAGGTTTTCCATTGGTGAAGTTATCTATGCATAACCTTTGATAAATTTCCTATAGTAACCTTTGTGTCCCAACGTCGCTCTTATCTGACAAACTGCTTTTGGTGGTGGTAAGTTAACAATGACTACGATATTTTTAGGATCTACTAATAAGCCATGTTTGCATTCTATATGGCCCAATAATATCCCGAATGGTGTTCCAAATTTGAATTTATTTATATTCAGTGATATTTGACACTGTCTGCATCTTTCTAACATTAGGCGTAAGACTTCTGCATGGTATTTCAACAAACTATAAACTATCCAATCGTCAAGGTAAACTTCTAGGAACTTGTGGATGAATTTATTAAATTCAGCAATGGATACTCTGGAAACGATTGTTGGTGCATTCTTCAGTCCAAATGGCATAAATGTGTACTGATAAGATCCCATTCTATCACAAATGTGGTCTTGTATCTGTCTTCTTGTGCTTTCTTGATATGATGGTATCTTGAGAATCCATCAGTGAATGAGTAGGCTTTGTTTCCTCCTACATTCTCTAACACTTCATCTGTGAAGGTTGTAGGGAATGGGTCATGTAGGCATGCATCATTCAACTTCCACAAGTAGATGCATATCTTGATCCCTCCTTGTTTCTTGTCATGTATTACCATCAGTCTTATCCATTCTGATTCTTCGACCAATTCTATGATGCTAGCTTCTAGCATCCTTTCAATCTTAGCTTTGACTTTCTACTTATATATGGGGTCCAGTATATATGGTCATTGTTTGATCGATCTCACTTATGGTCTGAGTGGTATCTTCATATCTCCTAGCTCTCCTGCTATGCCCTTCATCTCTGTAAATGTTGTAGGAAACAAGTCAATGTATTTGCGCAACAGCTCTATGATGATTTCTACTATCTTCTCATCCCAGTAGTCTCCAATGCTTTCCATTTTGGGTTACTCATCTGTCCTAATATTGACTTTCTTTATTTTGATCGATGCGGAAATAACTTCTAATTCTATAGGTGGACCTTCCACTTTTCTTTCTCCTTATGCCTCTTCAATCTGAATATCATGCGGATCATCTTCATCGGGTGCTTCCTCATGCACATGGTAACATGACATAAGTTCTTTAATTATTTGTTTTCTCTGTTGTTGTTCTTCCATGATCATTTTAACTTCTGGCTCTTCGATGGATATCACTCCTCTTATCTTCTTCAGCGCGACATCTATTTTTGGGTTCTCATGCTTGAATGAGAAAGTGACTGTAAAATTATGTTGCAATGTCATCCAGGTTATAGTTCCTTTGCGCAATTCCTGGTCTGTATACCAGTTTGTTGGTATGCCCTCTATAGTATGTATAAAATAATGAGGCCATTCCTCTGGAGGTGTCAATTTTCATAGTGTTCTACACTCCTCCAAGTGTTCTGTTGGTGATCTTTGTCCATCATACTTCTATTTTTTGTTGTTTTTATGTTCTGCGCTAAACCTTATGCGCAGTAACCGCTTGCATTCATACCAGTCTATGATTGCCTCTTTGTGTGCACCCCACAATCGTGTAGGTGTCGCCTTGAGTGCTAGATCAAGTTCTAATAATAATTGGTTCTCTAATACTTCATCTTCATATTGTGCTAAGAATGTTTCCAAATCATTTACTCAATGGAAACTGGGTGGTTCTCTGATTTTTGTGCCTACCCATCTTACGACGCAGTCTATTCGTGCACATCTCCTCATAGATACTTCATGTAGCCTTTGTTTCTAGTTCTCTAAACTGACATCTGAATATATTGCACAGGAAGTGATGCTCTACCAACTAATTATCCCATCTGTACTTGGGTTTACGTAATCCTCATCGTGCGCAGTTGTTATGTACAACTGGTTGATTTCCTCTAGCCCCAAACAAGTAGGTTCTATGAACCTCTCTCCTTCTGATGGGTCTAATGGTGCGATGACACTGTATTCTCCTAAATCAAATTTCATCTTTTTGTTATTTCAGTTGATTATGGACTAGTTCTCAAATGCCCAATCCAGACCAAGCAATGATGGGTAAGGTGTCATGTTGTCCACTATTTCAATGAATTCAAAATCTGCTTTAGTGTGCACTCCATCTAGGTCTATTGTCACTCCTTTCAATATTCCTATCGGTAGGACTCGACGTTGGTTTTCCAGTTTCAATTGAGTAGGTGAATATCCTAATGTGGGCTCTCCCATGCATTGTCATGTCATCTTTGGTAGTACATTAAATTCAGATCCTAGATCTAGTATAATGTCTCCCATATTGAAATCTCCAATGTTGGCATTATTTCGTTGGTATGATTCAATAGTGGAGGGATTTCTTATTCTGGTGCTTCCTTGCTTTGTTGCGCAGTTGAAATCATTGCAATATCTTCCTTCTAAAATTCTTGTCGGGCTTGTTTAAATATATCCTTTTCCTTCTGGGTGTCAAACTGATTCCTTGGTTCGACGTTCTTTTTCACCCATTGATTTTGTGTTGGCGCTTGTCGAACAGTGTCATCCCCTATTTTTTCTCCTCCATCAGTAACTATATTAATGTTTCTTCGTTCATCCCTTGCTTCAATGAAAATCCACTGAACATTATGGTTGTTATGATTCTTCTTTTCATGAATATTTACTAGTAGTGTCGGACATTATTCTGTATCGTGTTCTGATGCACGACAATACATATAGGTTGCTGGTGGAAGTGGACATTCCCTTATGTAATGTCCCAATTGTTGAAAATTGTGACACACCATTGGTCCTCTACCTCATCTGAAAACTCCTCAGGATCGTCCTCCACCTCCATATCCTTCTCTTTCTCCTCTCGATGCATTATATTGAGGCGCCTGATTATACAGCGTGGTATTGTATTGAGGTTGTGTCGTGTTGTACTATGGTTGTGCGTTATTATATGATTGTTGCGTAGTATTATACTATTGTTGCACAGTGTTGTATGGATTTGGACCTTGATTAAACTGTGGTGTGGCTTGCCCATTCATCATTTCCACCTTCACTCTATATGAGTCTGATGTCCTTTCCCACATCAACCCCATAGTTCTTCCATCTTTTTCATCATGACCCACTGACTTGCAAAAGGTGCAATATGAGCTCTTCAGGACTTTCTGGTATTTCTACATCATCGTGCAGTGATAAGGGTCATGACCTAGTTTCTTCCAGATTTCGCACCACAATCCTCCTGTTGGTAGTGTATTTGGAATTCCTGTTGCCATATATTGTGTGAATATTGGGAATTCATTCTTTTGGTGTCCTTTTGTCCTGCATGTGGTAAATCAAACAAATTCTCATTTGTATTTTTTCTTATTCTGGTTTAGTTGAAACGTTAAATTCTTCAAGTCCTCCTTCAGTTCTTCAATAGTTGGTTCTGTTTACTGATATTGGTTTTCTTCCAATTGTAAGGCTGCCTACAGAGCTTGTGCCTGCATCTAGAACTTATGTTGTTGCAATGGATATTTTAAGTGTGGGAGTATTGAATTGATGAACAGGTGTCTATGTTTCATCTTTGTCATGAGATATTTTAACTTTCCCTTCAATCACTTGAATCTCTGATCAATCTCCCATACGAATTCTCCTGGTTTCTGTCTTATTTCGATCATCTCATTAATGTATTGATCCTCTGAGATCGGCTTTTGGAACTCATTTATCAGTAGCTTCTTAATTTCTACCAATGTCCTTGTCGTCCCAGGGGCACTGTTTTCATCTAAACTCATGTACCAGTCTAGTGTACGGTCTCTTAGCGTAATAGCTAGTTGTGCAAGTTTAGTATCTTCCTCAGTGATCTGTTTTTATTCCCATATCTTTGCACAAATGAATGAATGTTTCTTAGGGTCTTCTATTGCTTCTCCTCGAAATTCGAGTAACCTAATGGTGGGATCGTGTCCTTCCATTTTGACTACTGAACTACTACCTCTGTGTGGTGTAGATACCTAACTAGTGTTGCCTGAACTGGCTCCTCCAGTTGTTGTTCCTTGTGTATATGTACTCCCTGTTGTTTGACTGCTTCTAAACTTCGGTTGTCTAAATGGTGGTGTTCTCTTTGGTGAATTAGTCACACATGAGTTTATGGGTTCCACAATGACATTGATATGGATAGGATGGCTGCCTTCTCCTCCTGCTCTTGGACCTCTCGTCTTTCACTCATATGTTGCACGCAGGATTTCCTCAATATTCTCCATAGCTTGGAGATCCTCTACCTCTTCCTCATCACTCGCTAAGCCTTCCCTCGCGGCTATATCTCTCTTCTTGGTATTCAACTTGTATTGGTAGGGTGCTCCACTACTCGTCTTTCCAGTTGTCTCTAAGATCCACTGGATCTAGTTGTCATCCATCATGATTGGGTCCAAGGGTTCTTATTTCTTTCCCTTATCCTTCCCTCCTTCCATTTCTCCTATTTTTGTTAGTGCTTCCCCCCTTCCACCATGCACGCAGGGAAATTTAGTTGTCCGGTTCCATTCTCATTACACCTTTGTTATATAACAATATATTAATCGAAGTATAGAGTGATCGAATATACCTTCCTCGAGGTCCCCGTAGAAACTTTTACTCCACTGCGTTGTATGACTTCACTGTGTCTACTGCAAAATCTATGATAAAACCTACCACAATACTATCAAGCCAAAATTCTACTGCGCGAGTGAACTTGTTGTTGGTCTGCTAAAGCTGCTCAATATGTCCTGGGGTCCACTCTAGCTGTTGAATCCGGTTCTTTGCATGGTTATCCTTCAACCTTAGTATCCACTACTGTAATAGATCTAGAAAATGACAAAAAAAAGACTTTGTGTAAGTCAGTAAACACTTATTTCTCAAGATATTTACGAGGTGTTAGTCTAGGGTTTCTATTGTCTTTTTGTGCAAACTCTAGCTCCTTAGTTCTTAGCCAAGTTTCAATCTCTTCTTTTGTGGGATTCTAGGGCCTCAACATTACCTCCTAATAGATCATTGGTCTCTTCCCTAACCTTTTCTTAATATGCTTCCGACAGATCTTCAAGTTCTCTTCTCTACTCAATCCTCTCATTTTCCTACCAACAAAAACAGAACCATTTGTTGGTGACTTCTCTCCTATACTGTCTAAGTTTATTGACCTAGGGTTCATGTATGTTCAGGTTTCCAACAAAGCCTCTAAAACTATCTGCCCTCCTGGTAAACCAGAAGGCAACACAGCACACAGAATGCGCTGCATAGTCTCACCCGAGATAACTTTAATGGGTGGTTGTAATACTCAGGTGTTTACAACCTAGGATTGAGTATGAGATAAGTGGGCTAAATATTGAACCATTATGATGACTTGTAAATGCAAAATATTGTTATTCATGATTTATGCAGTAGATCTATAGGCTTATTCCCTTAATATCGCAAAAGCACTTAAACAAGCAATAGAATAACTCATTCATTCAACATAGTAATAAATGTGTCAGGCAATAGAGACATGCAAACATTCATCACACAACACAGATATTATTGTGGTTCACCCCCTCCTGGGGCTTCGTCCACAAATATTTGTCTCTCAACTCTTTTATTATATTTTGTTCGCATCTACAGCGTTAGGCACTTACAACTCTCCTCTGATGGGTAAGATCTATATGAGGTGACCTAGATCGCAACAGGATCCTTAGCCTGCGATCTCATCCTCAATATCTACCTTTTCTTGTCTCTTATAGCTCAATAGCTTACAAAATAGGTCTTACAACAAAACATTACATATTGAATCAACTCATGTGTAACTTACAATAGCATAATGTTATTCCAAAGTGAACTGACCATGATGCCTAAACATCTATATTTATACACTTCAAGCTCTTCGTCCATTTACAATACCTTACCAAAACCCTAACCCTATCGTTGTTAGGTCTTCCTCCCATGTGTGTGTGTGTGTTGGTCTTCCTTCCAGTTGTCGCTTCCCTTGTGCACACCTTCCTTACATGTGTGTGTGCTATGTTTCCTTCCAACTGTTGCTTCTCTTATGCATGCTTTATTCCCAAAAACACAATTATTTTCCTCTTTGACCTTTGGCATGCCTCCAACACTCGTCATCTTGCTGCCACATCTCCAATCCAAGAAAATAGTGCATTAAACCCAAGTACTTCATATCAAACTCTGAAGCAAGATCCCTCTTTCATTCTACAATGAACCTCTGTCAACCTGTCAGAAATAGATTGTCCACATATAACACAAGAATGAGTGGCTCTCCCCCTATCATGATATAATAGAGATTTGAGTATGCCTCACACTTCACAAATCCCATCCCTAGAAAGTAACTATCAATGTGCTCATACCATGCTCTAGGTGCCTACTTGATCCCATACAATGCTCTCTTTAGTATACATACATGAGACTCCCTCCCATATACCTCAAAACCCTTTGGTTTTTCTATCTACACTTCCTCCTCAATAAATCCATTGAGGAAATATGTCTTGACATCCATCTGATGAATTTGCCAACCCATGTTTTCTACTAATGATATCATGGCCCTAATCGAAGTATATATAGATAAATGAGAAAATGTATCATCATAGTCAACTCCCTCTTTCTGAGAGAACCCCTTGCCACGAACCTAGACTTGAATTTCTCAATCCTACCATCTACAACATGTTTGATCTTATAGATAAAAAAAAAATTCCCTTTTTCATGGAAAAAAATGTAGCCGAAAGTTGTATTGCCTTGCCACATCTATAATGAATAATTTTTCAAATACATGATATGGGAGAAAAGAAGGATTTTCTTTGGAACAAAATATCCTTATGACAATGTTATTCTCCATTTGTTCTATCATTCATTTTTTTCTTTAAGAATTTTCTAGCCTGGTCAGATATCCTTGAAGTAGTTTCACCCAACAACAACCTCTTGAAGAATGAGACAAAATCATTACAAACTTCATAAAAATACAAAAGGGTCTTATGTCTCCATAATTCATGATACTAGAAGGTAATTGGATCTATTTCACGATTCACCCTCTTACTTATGGTCAATTTTTGGAATTGAGAACAATACACTATAGAAAATATCATATAGGAATCCATAAAGAAACTTTTGTCCCTTTTACAGTGTGTTAATTGGGATGCGTTTTCAATAGAAAACAGTTTTCCCTAGTCAAAGATGGCTTGTTCTTTCACTGTAAAATACAGGATATATAAAAACATGTCAGAGATAGAGGAAGGGATTTCCTCACCTGTCAACCTGGTAAACAACCATGTAATTTCTCGAAAGGGGTTTTTACAAGAGTCAACTCGGATCCTAGTTATGTCTTCTAGAATAGACATAGGATTCTCCAAATATTCAAGTAGGAGTGTTGTAAGAAAATTCTCCTGTGGATAGGTGAATTCCCTCTTGGATCTTAGACCCCTATGACCAAGACAAAAAAGTGCTAAATTTGAACACTGACTTTCCTTTAAACATAACTAAGCTAGTCAATAGAGAATAGGAAGAAAGTATGAGTACCTTTTTATGAAGTTTTTCCTTGCTTCGTCCAACTTGAGCTTGATCTCCAATTCCTTTAACGAGTCCTACAATCCAATAAATAGCAAATACAAAGCATACTTTATATTCTACCATGATTAGTTTAAAGATAGATTTATCCAAAAGACAAGCTCATGCAAATGTACACAATCTTGAAGGAAAGAGGCCAAGCACATGTATGAATGAGAACTCAAAAGAGATACTTACAAACCATTGATGAAGTCGTAGTAGCCTCTCCAAGTCCTCCTCGTCCAGCCCTTGCAAAAATCTCCCAATACCATAAGTTTTATAAATTCAATTTGATTCCTTCCTTATGAGATCATAATTTTTGTATCTCTAAACTTCTCTGTGCCCTCCCCTCCTCCATGGAAATCCCTCATTATATAGGATTTGGAGGCTTAACCACCATGGAGAGGATCACTCATCAGATCCACTAAAAAGGGATCTGAAAGATATTTAGGGAGAAAATATATGTTAAGTATTTTAGGGAGGAAATATCTCTCAAGGATTTTAAGGAGGAAATATTTCAACCATCCATGAGATCCTCCACCTTCCCTAAAAAATAGGAAACCAAATGTGAGGTGGATTCTCACACTTAATTAATTTCTTTTTCATGAATAATAATAATAATTCATTTGCACTTGGTAATTTGACCTTCATGTAATATATCCCACCTCCACTTTGAGTAGGGATTGTGATGTAGGTTATTTCATGGTGTCGAGGTGTATGAGACATGTATATGTAACTTACGACACTTAGGGAGAGGTACCTAGGTGTGAAAATTTCATGTGTAACAGAATGCCCCCTAAAGTGTGAGGTCAGAAGAGAGAATGATGGCCAAAACACTTTACAAATCTTTAACGCAAGGGTGTGGAGTTGGAGAACCTGGAAGAAGATGCAAACAAACATCAAACATTATTAATATATGTTCCATTTCTGAGGCAGGCATACCTATGCTCAGAATATGAGATGACTCAAAGCATGGCCACCTATCGATACACTGCAGATCCATGAAAAATATTGACTAAGGATATGGCCACCAAAGATGCAATGTGGATCCATATCTCCATGAAATGAATTGATCGTAGCGACAAGAAATACACAGTGGAGCTAGTATATGATAAAACATAGCCACATACCAATAAAATGTGGATCTATGTGACAGTCTATATCAGCATGCTCAAATGATCTCCTTTGCAGCCTAGGCAAAGAAGTTTAACATAGTGAAATCTCAACCCAGGGTCTTAATCCCAATCCCGATGTGGTACGAATCTAGCCATGTGAATATATGTTTTGATGTCGAACATGGTAGAAACCACTTGATTATCGGTCATTGAGGTAAACTGTTAACAAGTGCGAGGGAAACCACCAATGATGTCAATGACTCCCAAGGTACCCTAGTACATTCCAATGAATGTGAATAAATGAGCTAAATTCAAACATTCATGGAATCATCTGATCAGAGTTCAATGATGTAAACCTACTGTTGAAGGTGAGGAGGCCTGCCATTGAGGCATGCAGATCCAAGGTACTAACTAGTTTCTAAGTCTATTTCCTGGATGATGTGTTGAATTTGACAGGAAAAGACTCGTCGAAGGAGGGCCTTGATGTATCCCCCATAAGTGACATGAAACTGACATGGGAAAGTTATATAAGATGGTGAATCAAATGAGTATGGAATGACATAGGAAATGGAAACTGGTAATGTTGCAGATGGATGGTTTGAAGTGAAAATTCCCTTGAACATGATGAGGCACGACAATTGACTTGGTAGCATTGAATTGACAAGTACCAAAATGTAATGTGATGACAATAAGAGCATTATTCAACTGGACGAAAAAGTATGGTGACATGTGGAATTGGTATGAATCAAAGACAATCAGATTACCCAAATGTAAGATGAGACACAAACATGTGCCATGTTTAAGGGAGACAAGAGATTCCATAAAGGATTCTCAAAAACCTTGACCCACTTCCTTCATTTTTTTTCCCCCACCCAGATAGATGAGTACCTCTTTTAAATTTAACGGGCTCGAGAAGGGTAACACATGATCGATATAACTCACCTTTGGTAAGTTCCTCTTATTTTGTTTCACGAACTGGAAGAAGTAAGGGTTCGATCCCATATGGGCCCTTCAATGTGTAATTTTTAATGAGTCCAAAGAAAGAAAACTCGGTGGTTTTTCATGTTTAGAGAGTATGAAAAGAACTTAAAGAAGACTCCATGGTTGTACTTTTTCGTAATATTAGTCTCATGAGGCCTAAAAAGAGATAAAATGCCACTCGAAAGATGCCCTTTCAAACCTTTTAATGAGTGTGAAAGGAAGCAAGATCACTCGACAATATTTTCATGTTTAGAGAGTCTGAAAATATCTTAAAGGAGACTCCAGGGGGTTCCTTTTTCATATAACCATTACGAGTCCAAAAAAGTGATAAAATTCTACTCAATTACATTCTCATGTATTTTCGAGCATAAGAAAGAACAAAGACTAAGCTCAGTATTGGTTTCATTTTTACACAAGATTGAAACAAAATTAAATGTATTCTTGTAAATTCCCAACGTAATTTCCAAAGGTTGGGATACCCATGGATGGTTGGTACTCTGCCCCCAACTTGAAAAAATAGTGTCTTAACTCCATAATGATAATCAAAGGTTGGATACATGCCCCCCCAAGCTTCAATTCATTCACCAACTTTGAGGTTGTGACCAATTTATGTACTAGATGGAGAAAAAGGATAAGGGTGGATGAAATGAAGGTTCAAATAAAAGACCTAATGAAAGACTCGAGTCAACATATATGAGATCTAGAGAAAGAACTCGACTCAATGGGAGAGGTGAATATTTCATTTTTTAACGAGATTGACACAAAAAATAACTATGCTCAAGGCTCTGGGTTCAATCCCCATATTTATTTTTCATATTTTAACGAGCTTGCTATAGAGAGGAAAAATATGCTCAAGACCTTTGCTTCATTTTTTAATGATCTTTACAAAGAGAATAAAAACCATGCTTGTGGCTTCCATTTCATTTTTTAATGAGCTTTCCACAGAGAGGAAAACTATGCTCGTGGTTCTGGGTTCAATCCCATATTTTTGTTTCATTTTTTAACGAGCTTGCTACAGAGAGGAAAACTATGCTCAAGACCTCTGTTTCATTTTTTAATGAGATTTCCATAGAGAAGAAAAACCATGCTCATGACCTCTACTTAATCAAGGTTTCCAAGAGGATAATTCTTTGGAAGGAAACCATGTCAAGGGACAAAACTCGGTCATGGCTTCCAAGAGATCTTCATTGGATGGAAGAGCAATGGTCTGGAAGGAACACATGTCGAGGGCCACGACAGGGGTAATGAGATCATTCTCTACTAGCCCTATCAAAGAGATCACCATGTCAACTACCGGATCTAAGTCATAAAAGGTGGAGCTTACAGTGAGAGGCTTATCTTCATCATTAATTGAAGGCATGGGATATAATGCCACATAATTGACCTGTGGAGGGGGTGATATTGTCTGCATATAAGAACCATTTAGGGATGTCATTAGGTTGGTAATCAATTTGGGACCAACGCATGAAATTTGATCAATAGGCACAATTCTTACATCATGAGGGAAAGATATCACACGAAAAAAAGTGGACAAAATAACTTCCATGGCATAGAAATAATCTCGCCTAAGGAGTAAATTGAAATCCAAGGGGTATTGGACTACCATAACATCAATGAAGATAGTTTTCCCTCCCAAATTTATGGGAAACTGAGGAAGGACTCTTAAAGGGTGACCGGTTCTTCTGTTAAAAGCTAACAGATTCTATGTAATTGGTACAAGCTAAGGATAACCAAAAGATTTCCAAGCAATAGAGGATAAAATACTAACGGACACACCTTCATCTATCAGTGTTTGAGGAACGGCCCAACCACAAACCTGTATTGTAATCTTGAAAGGAATGTGAGAGGGAAGACGAGGTCTAGTTAGAGCACCCCAATAAAAAAGGATGGCCTCATTACTTGGAAGGGGTTTCGCGGGAGAAGGAGGAATTCCCCCCAGCATGGTATCTTTTGTATCAACGAGAAAAACATGGGAAGTATCAGGTTTACTCTCTAGAGGGAGAGTAGGATCAATTGATGATGGGATCAGATTGACCACTTGGGTTTTATCCTCCAAGGGGAGAATGGGGTCAACGGATGTCGATGGAGGAACCAAATCAACCACTTTGACACTCTTTAGAGGAGGAGTGGGATTGACCAATGATGTAACCGGAGCAACCACTTTGGGTTCACTCTTTATATGAAGAGTGGGGTTGTCCCATGGCAGAATTGGATCATCTACTTTGGGTAGTGGTTCAACCGAGAATGAAACCAGATTGACCACCTGATCAACCAGGTTGACCGGGGATGGAACCGGATTGACCATTCCATCAACTACTAATGGGTTGGGAGAAATATTACGATAACCAGTTGGAAGTTGAATCTTTTCCAAAAGAGAAGAAGCCTCATCCATATGAAGACAAAGGCGAGATTAGTGATCACCTTTGCATAACATGGAAGGAAACTTGATAGTTGTCTTCTTCTTACCAACCTTAACGTCACTAGTTGACGAGGTGTCACCAACATGTCTATCAAGGGCCGATGACATGGAAGAGCACATTTCTAAGACCTTGGGAAGACCAGGGAAATCCCTCAGAAATTGGTCACCCTTACAAAGACTGCAAGGGAATTTGGGTTTCAAATTCTTCATTGTAGTTGTATCGACCTCATCAACACTCCCAGTACAATTAATAGTAGTTGGTTTCTTGGATCCCACATATGATGTAGTTGGAGGTTTAGTCCCTTTCTGGTTCTTCTTCTTCTTCTTATCAACTTGGCTACTCACTTTAAATCTTTCACTAGCCGAAGAAGGAGAAAGGGAAGGAGACCTGACGGGTGAAAAAGGAGAAAGGGAAGGAGACCTGACGGGTGAAGAAGGAGAAAGGTCAACATGAGGTTGATGTGTGGGTGGTGTGCTTACATCTGAAGCACGTGTTGCATTCAAGATTACCTGAGTGGAAAACAACCATACCGATAAACTAATTGTGATACCTGGAAGGCTCAAAGTAGAGATGTAAGGAGGACCAACATTTCCATAAGAAGGAAAAACAAAAGGTTCCCTCGAAGCAAGGGTTGCTCCATTAGTAGTTTCAAGAACTGACACCATTAAACAAATATCCAACCTAGAGTCTGCTAGGGAAAATAAACAACACACGCTAAAAATCTAGGAAGCAAGCAAACAAACAAAACCTTCTCACAATGGATGCACTATTTGGTGATGAAATCCAACATCGTGGGAACAATGTAAGAAGGGGCTGAGATAGAGAGAGTGGAAAAGTTACGTTGACGACCTTCTTAATGGACTTACACCCTAGTGCAATCTCCCACACATAATCACGGGTATACCCTCCAAGGAGCCGGAGTGAGTTTGGCTAACGTCAATTCTAGGTACCGTGAATACTTGCCCCTCCACAATCACCTCATGTAAAGACCCTAAAGAGATAGGATACTAAGGTTACCAACTACAACAATGATGCCTGGGGAAATAGTCGAGAGTCTTATCCATGTGAAAAGGCAAGGTATCTGGCCTAAAATCAACTTGAGAGGCTCCCAAAGATAATCGTGGGTATACCCTCAAGTGACCCCCAATAATACGTGAAATCTCTACACTAATACCAACAAAGAAGGTTGAGTAACTCTGTCGACCCTAATGCAACCTTGTGATTGACCCTTGTGTTAGAAGGGCTTCCCGAGACAAAATGTATTAAATAGATTTCACCGCTCCCTAACTCAAGATTCTATGTTTGTTTACAAATTTGGAAAGTTATCTTTCACACCTATTCCAAATCCCTACACCCTAAGCTAATGTAGGTTTTCTACGAGAAAATATAAAATTTTCTAATAAATTTTAGTTTAGCGCTTGATTTTTAAGGTTGTTGTTTACTCAAGAGGAAAATGGCGTGGACTAAATGATATTTTGACCGACTCTAAACAATGAAAATAAATGATAATGCAAATGTTTCACTTCGATGAAAGCTATATTAGGAGAAGGAGAAAACATTTTATCATTCCTAGATGAACAATGTCTCAAAATGCCAAAAACCATGCAATTTCGCTACTTCAAATGCAATATAGTTTCACTACCCAAAAGAAAGAATGCAAATATGGTCTTTGTTTGATTCTAATGTAGAAATAAATTATATGAAAAATCTTCAATGCTCCACAACTTTCAATCAGAAGAAACAGTCATATGTAGATAGAAAAGACAAAAAGTGACAAAGGTTTCAAACAAAGAATGCACTCAAAGCAATGAGAGCTGAAAGAAAAAAAGTAGAAACTTGTTCTAACAAGAACTCAATCAAGGATTCAACAATTGACAAACATTCAATGAGTACAAGAAAATGCAGAGAAGAATCCAAGAAAAGACAGGGAGAAAGAGAAAATACTCAAATTGTCCCGACAAAACAATCAACTAGAAAGGGAGATTTCACATTTTTGAAAACTTTCCAAGCTCCAATTAGGACAATAGGGAGTTATAAGAACCAAATATCAACCTAAATAACTTCACAAACCAACATACAGATTCTGGGTAACTACTTCCACAAAACAGGCTGAAAACATATGAGCAGAAGAAGGCAAAAATCCTCCAAGAAGGAGACCAATGCTCCTTGTCTCAAGGGTATAGAGCACTACAAAGCTCTAAACATCACTACAGGGTAGTGTTGATTATATATAATCTCTCTTATATGTATTATAGGGGGGAATTGATCTTCCCATAAACTCAAAAACAGAGCCAAAAACTGCAGAAAAACTCACCCATAATGCACAGAAATTGGTGAAATTGCTAATGAAGATGGGAGAAAGGTAATGGATAGTGAAAAAATAGTAAAACTGATCTAAAAGGTGTGGAAATGGCAGGGAAAATCCAGGGAAAGAAAAATCGATGTCAATCACCAGTGGAGTCGCCAATTTATGTTGTAGGAAAATTCCCTCACGGACAAGTGAATTCCCTCTTGGATCTTAGACCCCTATGACCAAGACAGAAAAGTGCTAAATTTGAACACTAACTTTCCTTTAAACATATCTAAGCTAGTAAATAGAGAAGAGGAAGAAAGTATGAGTAACTTTTTATGAAGTTTTTCCTTGCTCAGTCCAAGTTGAGCTTGATCTCCAAGTCCTTTAGCGAGTACTACAATCCAATAAACAACAAAGACAAAGCATACTTTCTATTCTACCATGATTAGTTTAAAGCTAGATTTATCCAAAAGACAAGCTGATGCAAATGTACACAATCTTGAAGGAAATAGTCCAAGCACATGTGTTAATGAGAACTAAAATATATATACTTACAAACCATTGATGAAGTCGTAGTAGCCTCTCTAATTCCTCCTCATCCAGCCCTTACACAAAGCTCCCAAGACCATAAGTTTGATACCTTCAATTTGCTTCCTTCCTTATGAGATCATAAGTTTGGTATCTATAAACTTTTCCATGCCCCCATCCTCCATGGAAATCCCTCATTATATAGGATTTGGAGGCTCAACCACCATGGAGAGGATCACTCATTAGATCCACTAAAAAGGGATCTGAAATATATTTAGGGAGAAAATATCTCTTAAGGATTTTAGGGAGGAAATATCTCTCAAGGATTTTAAGGAGAAAATATTTCAACCATCCATGAGACCCTCCACCTTCCCTAAAAAATAGTAAACCAAATGTGAGGTGGATTATCACACTTAATTAATTTTGTTTTCATGAATAATAATAATAATTCATGTGCACTTGGTATTTTGGCCTTCATGTAATATATCCCTCCTCCACATTGACTAGGGATTGTGACATAGGTTATTTCATGGTGTCAAGATGTATGAGACACTTATATGACACTTACGACACTTAAGGTGAGGTACCTAGGTGTGAAAATTTCATATGTAATAAGGAGGTCAAGGCCATTGTTATGTTTCGTCAAAAAATCTCTGCAGTCTTCTCCTTTGAAGGTAAGCGTTGGCTTTGGGAGATTCAACATCTTGGGAAAAACTTGTAGTGAAATGGAAATCAGATAATGATCTTGGAGTTGTATAATTCTCTAGCTTGGAAAGTACTTCTCCATGCACCATGAAACATGTTATTTACAGTAAAAAACCTAAGGAGAACACCATGTGTGAGCGATTATGGATGCCCAAATTATGTCTTTTTGTACAGGAGGAGAGGAATAATATGAATATGCTCTGGACCACTGAAAGTTTTGTTCTTCACGACCAAATATATTTAAAGTATCACCACAAAACTATTGTATAGTTTTTTCTTCCATAGGTTGACGGGAGTATTTCTTCAAGTAGATAATAACTTGAAATAAATATTTTCGGAGAGATGATAATAGTATAATCCCTTGGAAAATGGTGATTTAATGCAATTTAATGACTAATCTCCTTGATCCTTTCGCTATTAATGATGATATTTTCGGATCTTTCACAATCAGTTGTTAGCATTAAAAAACACTTAATGCATATTGGGAGAAGCACGAGAATGGCGGGGACGGATGAGAGAAATTTTGAATATGGATCTTTTCATGAACCCGCCAACTCGGTAACCCATGAGCTTGCGTTTATGGATGATAAAAAATAAGTTAATTGTAGAAAGGCAGTCAGTCGGACTTGTGTGCAAGAGAAATAAAATACTTAGGGGCTTAGGACCCGTGAAAAATCTTATGGTCATAATGGAGATCACAGAACTTTGGGTGCAAAGTGGAGATCACGGAACTTGGAGGATGAAAGCTTGAATCCACGGACCCATGAAGTTGGAAAAAATGGCTAAGTATAATGTAGCAAGGCTATTGGTCGGAATTATGACATAGAAACGTGGATGGAGATGAAGGTCCGCCAACCCACCAACCCGCAAACTTGCTGATTTTTGAAATACGACTAAGTATGGTAACTAGAAAGGGATAGAAGAAGGGGAAAAAAAAGAGGGAAACAAGGGGAGGTATAGAAGAGGGGAAATAAATGGAAAAAATAAGTTGGGAAAATAGAACGGGGAAGGAAAAATTCTTCCTTTCACTTCTAGAGGAAACATTAGTGACCTGAAAGATTGTAGTTATCCCGCAATCATATTTTTTCTTGTTGTTGTAATGTCCCCGACCATCCATGCCAGGCCACACTATGCCAGAGAACTCTTATTTTCTCTCTGCGGAACATATTGTAACATACCCAACATCTAACTGAGCTATGCCACATAAATTTTTCGAACTGGATGCAATTAAAATACATAAGCACACAAAACTCTTACAGAATCATATATATATATATATATATATATATATATATATATATATATATATAAACGTATACAGAAAAATATGTTATGTAAATGCACAGATTCATACTAAAATGATAGTAAACATATACATGCAACATATATAGGAAATACCCATAAATTTATAGACAGTTATAAACACACATAAGATAAACCCATAAATATAAGCACGTAAATAACAATGCAGGATGTAAATTTATCACCCAAATTGTCACTTATCTTGGTAAGAATGTCACCAACTGCATGTAGACCTTCCACAAACCTCCCAGCCTTAGATCACACTGTTCATCAATGTCAAAAGTGAGTCACCCCTGAGCTAGGACTAAACTCCACCTGGGTAAAGGGATTCCTAACCAAGCTAAAGGATCATAGACAACAGGAAGGACTCTGTCTCAGGTGCCAACTCAAACTAACAATCCATAGTCCCTCATTCCACACATTCCTGTCCCACCTAAGAAGTGTTCCCCTTCTCTGCTCAACAGTCCTTCGGCTGCCCCACTTCCTTTGTGGGCTTCAGCAACAGGTCGAACAGGAAGTCTCAGAGCACTGTAGCTGCAGTTCAACACCTTTAGGAAATCAATTCCTAGAAATTCTCTCACCTAGAGAATTTATCATAGGCCTGACAACCCGCTTCTTCAGTCCATCTCCCAAGCTAACTAAATACACCAACACAATTGGATATCGATACGGGTTTAGGTACAATCATGAAGATACAAAGGATAGCTCAATGGGTGTGAATACTCATGGATGATTGACTGGATGGCTGAATGATGGAAGGAATGATGGAAAAGATGATAGGAAATGAACTAATTTCCAACCATATGTATGCATGTCCCCAACTTGACACTTGTCATGTTGGGAGCTACTTTGGCCCACTTGTACCCAACTTTAGAACTTAGGATTAAATAATTATCCGTACTTTATATTAAAGAAATATTAATGTAATATTCCTTTTTGGCTTAAGCTCCCTAGATTAGCCCCTTTCCTTTACTTATCCCCTCCCTTTCCCTAACCAGTGGAGTTTAGTCCCCCATCTCTTTTATTGTGATCGGTCTGCGTGCAATGATGTATTTTATATTAATTGTGAGACATGCACAAAAATAGGTGCACTGGCCTTTAAAATCTAGGCTCTCTGGCCTAATCAAAACATAAGCATCCTAGCTTATAATAACTTGGCTCACCAGCCTATAAAACACAACATATATACAAAATATCCCTGGCCTCAATATCACATGCACTTAAGTTGTTGCGCGCGATATCCTGAAATGTGCACACTTCATCATTTTACTACGTAGTACATATGCTCACTATGCCATGAATGTGCATACAAATGATATCAAAATATCTCACCAACTTAATTACATTTTCATTTACATTACTATTGGGTTCGGCCTAGGGATATTACAATCCCCTCCCCTTATTTATTCATTGTCCTCAGTGCATCATGTACCCATATACAACAAAATTTCAAAAATCCTCAAAAAGATGTGGGTATTATGCCTGCATTACATCCTCATGCTCCCAAATGGCATCTTCAGGACCATACCAGGTCCGTTGGACTTTTACAAGCCCTATGGCTTGATTCTGGAGTTGTTTGATTTTCCGGTCCAGAATGCATACCAGATGCACTTGGAAAGCGCCTTCTTGCTCCACCTGAATCACATTCCAATCAATAACATGATTAGCATCATGTATATATTTCTTTAGCAATGATACATGGAATACATTATGAACAGACAAAGATGCAAGCAATGCAATCATATAATAAACTGGACCAATCCTCTCTAGGATTTCAAATGTCCCACAATAGCGAGCTTCCAACTTTGAACAGTTTCCCAATTTCAAGGAACTTCTGTTAGCCTTCACTTTCAAAAATACATGGTCACCCACTTTAAATTCCCTATGAGTTCTTCCCTTATCAGCATACCTTTTATTTCTGACCTGGGAAGCCTTTAAATTTTTCTTTATTTTTATCATTTGCTCCTCCATTTCCCTGAGAAAATCTGGCCCAACCACTTCTCTGTATACTGGGTTATCCCAACTTATTGGTGTGTTGCACTTTCTACTATAAAGTGCCTCAAATGGGCTCATATTTAGAGATGCTTGGTACCCATTGTTATAAGCAAACTCTACCAAGTGTAGGTAGTCTTCCCATTTTGATGGTTTATCCATCACATACATTCTTAACATGTCTTCAATCACTTGATTCACCCTCTCTATTTGTCCATCTGATTCTGGATGATAGGATGTACTAAAATTAAAATTTGTGCCAAATCCATTAAATAATCCTTTCCAAAATTTTGAGGTAAAATATCTGTCAGACACAATTGTCTTTGGTATTCCATGTAATCTAGAAATTTCTTTCATATAAACATCATTAATTTTCATTTCCTTGTGAGTCATCTTAACTAGAATAAAATGGGCAACTTTAGTAACATTATCCACCACTACCTTGATTGAATCATGTTTCTTGTTTGTTCTGGGCAGTTTGGTGATGAGATCCATTGTTACAACTTTCCATTTCCACTCAGGAATGGGTAATGGCTGTAGAAAACCATCTGGGTGTCTACGCTCAACCTTTATATTTTGACATTCCAAACATCTCGCAATAAAATCAACAACTTCTTTCTTCATGCCTAGCCAATAATATTGGCTCTTGACAGCTGCAACTATTTTCTAATATCCTGGGTGTCCAACATAAGGCACATTATGTGTTTCTCTCAATATCAGATTTTTCAATTCATTAGAATTTGGTACATAAACTCTACCCCTATACATGAGAATTTCATCATTATTTAGCTTGTATTCCTCAATTCTCTGCTGCAAAATACCTTGCTGTAATTTTGTCACTAATTCCTTGTAATGCAAATCTAATTTGGCAGCCTCTGTAATTCTATCTTTCAAATCTGATTGGTACATGCTAATGGTTGTAGTATGCATTTCATGCACTCTTCTGCTGAGTGCATCATCCACTTTGTTATCTTTCCCTTTGATATGCTTTATATCAAAGTCATATTCACTTAGAAATTCTAACCATCTGGTTTTCCTAGAATTTAGAGTTGGCTGATCAAATAAATATTTCAGACCATTATGGTCTATTCTTAGCTCAAAAATTTTACCCATGAGGTAGTGTCTCCATTTCCTCAAGGCATGCACTATGGCTGCCAACTCCAAATCATGAGTGGCATAGTGTCTTTCATGCTCCTTCAACTTCCTTGATTCATAACATATAACAAACCCATTTTGACTGAGGACTCCACCAAGTCCCTCTTTACATGCATCTGTGCATACAATGAAGTCTTCATTTGGGTCTGCAATCCTTAGTATTGGAGCACTTGTTAGTAATTGTTTCAAGTTTTGGAAACTCTTTTCACAATCCAATGTCCACTGCAACTTCACACCCTTTCTTTGCAAGGAAGTGATTGGGTGTGCAATATTTGAGAATCCTTCAATAAATCTCCTATAGTAGCCTACAAGGCCCATGAATGATCTAACCTTTGTCACATTCTTTGGTGATGACCATTCTCTAATGGCTTCTATCTTCTCAGGATCCAATGTTATCTCGTCCTTTGAAATGATGTGCCCCAAATAATGAATTTGCTTTTGATAAAATGAGCACTTGCTCAATTTGTCATACAACTGATGCTCCCTTAATACTTGCAGCACCATCCTCAAATGATTCTCATGCTCTTCTTCTGACTTGGAATATATAAGAATGTCATCCAAAAATACAATGACAAACTTGTCTAAATATTCTTGGAAAACACCATTCATTAAGCACATGAAAACAGTTGATGCATTTGACAACCCAAATGGCACCACTGTGAACTCATAATGACCATACCTTGTTATGAAGGTGGTCTTGCTGATATCTTCCTCCTTAATCCTTACCTGGTGGTATCCTGACCTGAGATCTATCTTTGAAAATATCTTTGCATCCTTCAATTGATCAAAAATATCATCAATCCTTGGCAGAGGATACTTTTTCTTAACAGTCACTTTATTCAACTATCTGAAATCAATGCACAGTATTAAAGTTCCATCTTTCTTCTTCATGAACAAGACTGGGGCACCCCAAGGTGACACACTTGTGCGTGTATACCTTTTCTTTAGAAGTTCTTCAAGATGCATTTTCAACTCCTTCATCTCTGGTGTACTCATTCTATAAGGAGTCTTTGACATTGGCATTGCTCCAGGCATTAGATTTATAGAGAAATCAATATCTCTCTTGGGGGGTATCCCTGGTACCTCCTTGAACACATCTTCAAATTCTTCCAACAATGCATGATATTCCAAATTTGGCACCTTATCTCTAGGTGTCTCTTCCATATGTGCTGCAAATATTTGACACCCTTTCCTGTAACATTTCTTCAGTTGCAATGCTAAAATTTCTCTGATGGTTATTGCCCTGGGAATTCCCTACACTCTCATTAGTTTCCCTTCCTCATCCAAGAAAGTAAATGCCTTGTTATGATAGTCTAGGATAGCATGATGTTGATCCAACCAATCCATCCCAATTAGACAGTCATAGGAACCTAAAGGAAAGATGCTCAAATCTTCCCTGGTGTTCAGTCCATTCATGTCCATAATACATGACTTAACCATCTCATTGACTTTTCTTTTGTCTCTAGTAGCCAACTACACCAACCAAGATTTTCCATCCTTTCTTCTTGGCAAATGCAAACTTTCCACCATCTTAGGATCTATATAACTATGACTAGCTTTTGAATCAATTAAAATAGCAATGGTTTGGTTGTTGATCATACCTTCCACTTCAATCATGTGTGTCTGATATTTTTCTTGCTTGTTGTCCAGGGTTGCATAGATCCTTGTCACATTTCTGCCCATGTCCTCCATTGTTTCATCTTGTTGTACATTGTGAACATTTCTCCCTTTTTCACATCTGTGAGGACAATCTCTGAACATATGATCCCCTTTACAACCCCAACATTGAATAGGTGTTTGCCTTGGCCTTTGACCCTATGTCTCAATTGTTTTGGGTTCTCTAGGAATTTGTTGTCCCTATGGATTATTTCTGAAGAATGGTGGCTTAGATCCCTTCTTCCTCTGATCCACCTTGAATTTATTTTTGTCTTCCCAATATTTTTGGAAAGTTGGCCTTGATTTTTGTTGATCATAAAGGCATTTAGCTTTCTGTATGGTCTCCTCCAATGTATTTGGATCATCACACTGTATTTTGTCATTGAAGAATGATGACAATCCACTCAAATACCTTTGAATCTTAACTATCTCATCCTTGATGAAAGAGACATACTTCAATAGTTCTAGAAACCTTCTTTCATATTCATCTATTGTCATACTCCCCAGCTTGAGTTTGAAGAAATCTTTCATTTTCTTGTCATGGTATCTTTTAGTCATGTATTTCTTCTCAAAATACTTCTTGAATTCCCTCCAAGTGACACTTTTCTCTTTAATGTGTTGCACCTCCACAAGTTGATCCCACCACATGGATGCCTTTCCCTTGAGTTGATAGATAGCACTTCTACCTTCTGCATGAGAAGAATATTTATGCAATTGAAAATACTTTCTCATGCCCAACAACCATGTTTTTGCATTTGCATCCTTCTTGTTCTCACCATCAAATGTAGGAGCTTTGATTTTGTTCATTTTTCCTCATAGCTCATCCACCCCAGACCTCTTGTGCTTCATGACAGGGGATGGACTTGAGCTGCTATGTGATCTCTTATTGGAATTCCTCAAGGATTTATGGTGATGTTTGCTAACACTTCTTGCTTTTCTTTTCTCATCAGAAGGCTTGTGACTTCCTGACTTGCTTGAGCCACTCTCCTTATCCAATTTCTTTTCTATTATACTCAATCTCTCCAATAAATTCATGTTGAAGTCATCCTGCTTCTCCTTGGCTTTCATAATCCTTTCATTATTGTGTTTATGGATTTGGACATCCTTCTGCAATTTTTTTATGGTCTCTTCCATATTCATGTGTTCATTCCTTTCATCTCCATGTCCATTGGAGTTTGTTCCTTCAATACCCAAATGGACATCCATCCCTCTAATCTCATCCTTCTGATTATAAGTCCCTTGTGCCTCTTCCATTCCTATGGACTCTAATATGATATTGATCTTATCTATTTGTTGTTAACTCTGCAAAATGTACAGCCAACAAAACTTTGTCAGGCTAACTGTTTCAACAATTTCATGAAAATATGAACCATTTTGGTTCAATAATATATCATAATCATTTCTTATGATTTACTAAAAAATTGAATACCCAAATAAATTTTCTAGGTGGATATTTAGATTCCATTTTCCAATACCTTTCCAATGCCTGCTCACATGCTCAATTCTGAGTCTGGAGCAGAAAGTTATGGTCATTTGAAATTTTCCCATTAACTTTTCTGTTCAAACTTCCACTTGGTGCAATTCTGCGTTGTAATTATGCATTTTCACACCTAATCCCTTGAAATTTGTGTATGCGCTCAATTGGGTTTCTTCATAAACATACTATAAATGTTATGTCCAAGTTTCACCTTATTTTGGGTTCTCGGCTGCTAGTTATAGTCTGCTGAAGTTCTAAGACAATTTGTGGTTTTGGTCTGGAAATGCTACAGGTGCCTTATTTTCCATATTAAATGTTTTTAACATGCCTGAAAATTTAATTCATCTCTTGGAATGTCTTTTATGGATCAATATATTTCCATTGACTTTTCCTGTGCCTCAATCTGATTTTGGAGCAGAAAGTTATGGCTCTTTGAAGTTAGATGGGTCTTAAAATTTACCCTTCACTATTTAAGCTGTAACTTTCTCATAAAAGCTTTGTTTGATGAATAGTTTACACCATTAGAAAGATCTATCTGAGATATTTTGTTTGAGATGCAAAGATAGAGTGCTCCTTTGGTGCACCTCTGTCTCATGGTTTTTGAGTTGCTAGAAATGCTCTTAAGGCCCTCAAAAACGCGTTGCAAGAAGATGATGTTCAAATGATATAAAACGTCGCAGAAAATCACTGGTTTTCTGTTGTTATTCACCTTCCAAACGACTCCGCGTGCACAAAATTCAACTTGTAAACCCATATTTACCATTTGCAACAACAAAACAAGGGAAATCGTGCTTTGCACACTTTAAAACCACTGTGTATCACTTCTTTGTCGTGCCACTAACTTGCGCATACTACTTTTATGTCGCGCGCCAATATCCACTGCGCGCAGTTTTTGTACCGCGTGCCAGTATCCACCCTGCGGATTTTTTGTACCGCCCACTGATATTCCACGCGTATTTCACTCAACGCACTACACCATGACAGAGTTTAGTACGTATTCACTGTGCACCAAAAATCTACACGCACCATTAACAAAATTGTCGTGCGACAACATATACTCACATTGTGCGTACAGTTACCAAACTCCACTGCACTATGCCAATACTATGCACACCACATGCACCATTATTATGAATGTACACACCATGCACACTTCTTATGCATATGCACACTGCGCAATGCTAAATTTAGCGCACGCACCCTCACACCAACATTTTTCCACACGCGCACCAGAAAACCACTATTTTTCTACGCGGTACCAAAATTTAGCGTACACACCCACACACTAACATTTTTCCGCGTGGCACCGAAATTTAGCATGCACACCAGCATGCCAATATCTTGCCGCATAGTGCTGAATTTTACCTATCTCAAGATTTTCACTACGCGTCATGCATTTTTAGTGCACCCATCTATGCACATTCACCTTTATGTGCATCAAATCCTCGTGAATTCCACTGCAAAAATTAGAAATTTTTCCTAACCTTTTCCCCAATTTACCATAGACATTTTGCAACCACAAAATTCGTTCAATTTCACCTCGATAACACCAATTCAACCTCTGCAACAATAAATCATTGTGGGTTGACATTTCTGGATCAAATTTTCCAAAATCAATTCACGAGTTGAGAATTTTATTTACTAATCTTGCTCCAACTATCATGGCTTCACTGTAACTTCAAATTTGACCAATTACAGGTTCGAATTTTCTAGAACAGATATTAAAAAAATAATATCTCACCACTTGGCTGAATTTCTCCATTTTCTCTTGAATTTAACAACATAAATTGGGGCTTTTCCCAATTCTGCGTCGTTGTTTCTAAATTTACCATGGATGCTCTGTGACTTGAAATTTGGCCATTTCAAAATAAATCCTCTATATAATTTCGCCTCAACTAAACTCGTTTGGCCTATTCAGACTCAGTGTTGAAAAATGAAGCTCTAATACCATATTGTAACGTCCGCGACCAACCATGTCAGGACACGCTATGCTAGAGAACTCTTACGTTCTCTCTATGGAACATAATGTAACATACCCAACATCTAACTGAGCTATGCCACATAAATTTTTCGAACTGCATGCAATTAAAATACATATTCATTCAGAACTCTTGCGGAAGCACATATATATAAAAATGTAGATAGAAAAATATGTTATGTAAATACACGGATACATACTAAAATGACGGTAAACATATATATGCATGCAGATGTTCCATGAACCTCCCATCGTTAGACCACATTGTTCATCACTCTCAACAGTGAGTCACCCCAGAGTTAGGACTAAACTCCACCCAGGTAAAGAGATTCCTAACCAATCTAAAGGCTCATAGACAACAGGAAGAACTTCGTCTTAGGTGCCAACTCAAACTAACAACCCACAGTCCCTCATTCCCCACATGCCTATCCCACCCAGGAAGTGTGCCCCTTCTCTACTCAACATTCCTTCGGTTGCCCCACTTCCTTTCTAGACTTCAGCAACAGGCCGAATAGGAAATCTTAGAGCACTGTAGCTACAGTTCATTACCTTCAGGAAATTAATCCCCAACAATTTTCTCACCCAGATAATTGCTCACAGCCCTGACAACCCACTTCTTCAGTCCATCTCCCAAGCTGACTAGATACACCAACACAATTGGCTATCGATACGGGTTCAAGTAAAGTCATGAAGATACAAAGGATAGCTTAATGGGTGTGAATACTCATGGATGATTGATTGGATGGCTGAATGATGGAAGGAATGATGGAAAAGATGATAGGAAATGAACTAAGTTCCAACCATATGTATGAATGTCCCCAACTTGACACTTGTCATGTTGGGAGCTACTTTGGCCCACATGTACCCAACTTTAGAACTTAGGATAAAATAATTATCTATACTTTATATTAAAGAAATATTAATATAATATTCCTTTTTGGCTTAAGCTCCCTAGCTTAGCCCCTCCCTTTCCCTAACCAGTGGAGTTTAGTCCCCCATCTCTTTTATCGTGGTCGTTCTATGCATAACGTTGTATTTTATATTAATTATGAGACATGTACAAAAATAGGCGCACTGGCCTTTAACATCTATGCTCTCCAGCCTAATCAAAATATAATCATCCTAGCTTATAATAACTTGGCTCACCAGCCTATAAAATAGAACATATACACAAAGGCTCCATGGCCTCAATATCATGCGCACTTAAGTTGTTGCATGTGGTATCCTGAAATGTGCACACTTCATCATTTTATTGCATAGTACATATGCGCACTATGCCATGAATATGCATACAAATGATATCAAAACACCTCACCAACTTAAGTACATTTTCATTTACATTACAATTGGGTTTGGCCTAGGGATATTACAGTTGTCATCTAACTTTTTGATGTGAAATTTGCAACCATTGCACCACATAGCCTTGTGGTGTCTCAACTACAATATGTATGACATGTAAAAAATGCATTAATATCAATCAATAAACATATTTGTAATTAGTGTAATTTTTGTTTAAAAAGACACACCACTTAGATTAATATAATGGGAAAAACAGAAACATGATGTGGCTGAATAATATGCTTTCATGGTTATCTTTTAAATCATGTGCTAATTCAATTTTCCTCCAAGTAAGATTGGTATCTTGATTACAATGATCTTCTTTAAGCAATGTAGCCACCCCTTCCCATGATAACCTACCATTACATTGTATACATCGATCTATCCTTACCTTCTTCCAATCAAGATTGTTTGTGATGTATAAATGTAGTGCATCCCACTCTCAACCAACTGTATGAAAAAATAATAAAAAATACTAATTAGAATAAATATTAATAATTGAAGTAAGATGAATAAAAATTAAATAAGTACAATATAGAAATAAATCAATATTAATGCAAATTATTATAGATCTCTACCATCCAATTAGTACCTTTCACTTTGATCATTCTACCTTTCCTGACCAGGACCTCCCTTTCAAAACTTTTAATGGAATTGACATCCCAAATCTGAGGCACCTTCATATTTGCTACTAATTTAGGAATATATTGACTAATATACACCAAGGATTTATATACCATATATCCCTCCACCATAAAACTCTCAATACGTGTTATTTGTCTAACGAAATCCTTCAATGACATCAAGTGCCTCTCAACCATCCACGTTGACCTTGTGTTTACATGTCCACACATTTCAATCTCCTGAACTTGGTTTATGAGGTAGTGTTCTTAAGCATTGAAAAAATTTGGAGGTAGATACTTTTTCATTTCACACATCAGTCGAGGAATTTATCTCCTCCAATATTTTATATCTTATTTATGGATTTCTTTAGATGAAAACCACCTACACATGATACATTAAATAAAATCATAGGTTTCAACAACAAACTATATACATCGCAAGTAAAATATAAGTCAACAAGTTCAACAACAAATATTTTTCATATAAATTATTAATTACCTCATGTATTTACCAAAATCATATATAACTTGTTTTACATTGTTGTCAAAGTTGTCAAGGAGAGACAGAGGAAGAACATACTGTAACAACAAGGGGATCATTATTTTTTTGAAAACAAACAAAATTAAAATACCTAAAAGAAGTATTACCAATATAGAAATCTACCAAAATAATTACCTTAATGAAGATATGGCAATCATGAGTTTTCACCCCACCAAATTCACCTTTCTTCGTTAAGATATTCTTTATTGTGGAAGAAAATCCTGTGGGAAATTTAATTTTCTGAATGACCTATTTTACAACATTGCTTTCATGCTCTATAAATAACCATGCAATACTATTTTAGTGTCCATTGCTATTTGAATAAATCACATTTTTCATTGCATGATTGGCTTCATGAATGTCAATACAAATTTTGAATTTTTTTTCTTTGTCACTCTTTCTATCTAAGATTCCCACAAAGTTTATGTTACATTTTTCCCGATATGCATTGTATCAAACAAATGAAATATTTGTAGGTTCTCATGGTAGGGAAACCTATTGATTTTTATATGGTAACTTTTCATTCCTCGTGGAAGCCCATTAATTCCTTGATGACATTTATGAAAAAAAATGAGATTACAACAATAATTGTTAGATACAAGAAACAACATTCAATACAAATTAAAATTTAAAAACATTAACATTTATGAAACATAGACTAATTGCTTGTCTTGACAATCTATATTAAATTCGAACTTTCATAGGTCAAGCGTTATTCTTTATGGTTTTATTCCAGTCTATTGAGATTATGCTTATATTGAGAGAGGGGGGGGTGAATCAGTATAAGATACTTGTTTACTTTATTTAACCATTCATAAATCAATCATTAACTAAGAAACACTCATCATATATAAACTCAAATAACAATGCACAGAGTTTAACGTGGAAACTGGCCTTGCAAGAGAAAACCACAAAAACTTATCTTTTATAAGCGTTTGTAGGAATCAACCTATTGTTACAAATATTGTAGGCACCAACATACCAGAGAAACCAATCTTATTAACTGAAAACCAACTCAGCAAGATGTATACACCAACCTACTATAGAAACCAATATCCTCAATTTATCACCAACTCAACAAGATGTAGGAACCAACCTATTGGAGACACCAATCTTCTCAACTGAGCACCAACTCAATAATATGTCACCAATACAAGATCTTCATACACAGAGTACTTTTGACTTCACCTGCATGCTTTACTCCACAAAAATATTTCAAACCCTAGTAAGCCTTATAGCATCATTCCCATAATTTAATCACTGATGGCAACATCCACTGACAATAACATCCATTCATGACAACGTCCATTAATGGAAACATCCACTCATGACAAAATCACAACAACATCACAACTTAATAGCAGAGCATACAACAACATCCCAACCTCACGGAAACATCAAAACTTTATAGAAGAGCATACAAAAACATCCCAACCTCATAGAAACATCACAACTTCATAGCAGAGCATACAACGACATCACAACCTTATGGCAACATCACATCCTTAAAACATACCTTGAGAATAACAAATACCTTAAGAGAATCTATTAGACTTATTGCACACCATAAATACACCCCAACACCTTGAGTGCACTTCAAACTTGATATCTTCGTTGGTTTCCCTAAAAATACAAAATTATATCTTGTATTTATAGTAATTTTGTCCCCAAAAATTAATGAGCAGGCCTCAATTTTCTGGCTGGGTTGTCAAACATAAAAAAACATATATCATCATCCCTAGGTAGTTAGAGGGACTTCCATATACCATTGGAAAGTTCTTGGAATAATCTTTCCAAATATGTAATTTCTACTCCCATTTGAGTTAGTTATGTAGGGTAAAAATTCCATCAAAGATACGGTATCCAAATTGACCAAAATTAATACTTTCAAAAATATCCATCTTGCAATATTTATCTTGGACATTTGTAGGATTTTAATATTTATCTTGAAAATATTGTGGGCTCCCCCTATCTTTGAAATTAATGACAACAATATTTCCAACAAGGTCTCTCTTTCAAATTGAAAATATGTTTTTCTATAGTTCAACACCTATGGTTCTTAGGGAGGAAGTGCCTATACTCATCAAACACCTCCTTTCCTAAATTTCTTGAACGACGAGATTTCATCCTAGGACCTCAATCTAGACATGAAAACTTACACTTTGTTTGAATACCTACAAGATATGGATTAATGTCAATATTATTTATATAACAAGGAATTAATATTGAAGAAACATGCATCATATTTTCATAAAATTATATACTATTAAAGTGCAGTAGTATGTTACATACCACAAAAAAAAGTGTTAGTCCTATGGAATCATGAATTGTCCATGTAAGTATTCCATGGAATTGAAACTGTTTTTTCTCTATTGGTCTAGAGATGTCGTACATAGTGATGTCAACCCATAACTTTAGTAGCTGATCGGTAAGAGGCTCAATATATACATTCATATCTTTCACTTGGTACTTACCTAATTGGTTGAAAGTACACATAATTACTACCTTGTATATATATAAGAAATTATGCATCAAATAAGAAAAATCAAATGCGATGTTCAAACAAATTTTGTAAACAAATACTTGGAACAATCATTGCCAGCATTGTGTGCTCCCTCTTTATTAACGCCCAAGGAGGAATGTTATTGTTTGTAACAAAAATAGGCCACACTGAGTAAATAGACCTAAGCTCACCAAATGGATTGACACTATCATCTACCAATCAAAGCCTAACATTACGAGGATCTTCTTTAAAAATCGTCCATATTTATTCAATGTTCCTAAATGCAAAACCATCTGCAATCATTTGAAGAACACCATCTTCACTTCTATGGAGTGCAAGGTAATCCATAAATTGTGTTATGCCTTGGCACCTGACTATTCATTGCAAACGTGGAATTATTGGAATATGACGAAGAACCTTGTGAGGCACCTTTTTTGTTACTTGATTGGTTTGATATATACTAATTTGAATTGCGGTTATTTCATTTCTGATGTCTATTGTCCATAATATATAATATGATCATTTGGACATGCACCAATAGACTAATACTCCATTCAAATATCTTTCATAATGAAACACAACTCTCGGTATGTTCGAGGTAAATTATTTGACAGTGGTAAGAAAAATTCACCTAACAATCTACAACATAAAAAATAACTAGTTAATGTAAATAATAGTAATCATAAATATTGCATCCTTAATTTGCACATTAATTGACATTAAAAATAGAGAAAAAAAAATCTACCTTTACATATAATATGTGACAAATTATATTACATACCTTAGTATGTGTGTGAGACAAGTGTTTGACAAACCATTCAATACCTTCAAGTTCACCAACAACATTATAACATAGAATATTTGTTCTTGAGCCTTAATAAAGGGGGTTTTGTGTCTTGTCAAGTAGAGGTACATCATGAATATCATCAAAGTTGTCCTCGTTGATAGGAGAAAAGATGTCTCGGATCAATATATTTGTCCCATCATCCAGATCAAAAATATTATTGGTGTCATCTTCTTCCAAAGGATTGACTTGATATTTAGTATCCATACCATATTCCACAACTTTTACAATAGTATTTATACTACCTACTAGGCATATAATTATCCAACACACACCTAGGAGGATTTATCTTTATAATTACAAACTATCAATAACATTGGTGTATATAAAAAATATTAAAACTAAATAAAATTCCATAAATACACTCAATACAATACATATATAATGAATAACTTACCATGGGATAATATGTATACCCCCCTTCAGCATGCCCATACCTCCAACAATGTCTTGCAATTGTTTTTCCTAAAAGTCTTATTCTATTAAATCCCTTGCATTGTTTGCAAGGGAAATAACATTTCACATCACTTTGTGCCTCTAATGTCGGCCTTAACCTAGCAAGTGTCCTTTCATTCTCTTCAATTGTAATCCTTGGCATTGGAATTTCCTAATAGAAAAAAATCCATTAAATAAATATAAGTATATATAAGTACAATATAAAAATATATTCTTACAATACAAATGTCATCGAATATTAACCCCATATGTACTAGAGAATTAAGCCATTGTCATTGTATATTTATTAAAGGTTTATAACAATAGTAAAAAATTAATCAATAAATAAAAATCATACATGTTTACCACATAAGCTCCAAAGATTCACTATAAACAAGTAATTAAATCAAACAATAAAAGAGAACTAGACCAAGAAAAATTGTATAGTCATTAAATCAAATTGAGTAGACATGTGCATACTTATTTCCCAGGAAACAATTTGTGTCCCCAAATAAGAGAGGGTCTAAGGGTTAGGGATCTAATGTGGGTATTTAAAAGGAAACAAAAAAATATCAAAAATTGTAACCTTCAAAGTACAAAATCCGAGCTATGCAGATCAAGAATTTGATTAGAGGCAAGTAGCACATAGAAAAAAAACTAATAATTCATGCAACGAATGATGAGCAGAAAAAACTTTTATAATTGTCTCACCTACAAACAAATAGTCAAAATCACTCACTGTCGTCAGTCTTTTGACAAACGTTGACTATGCCAAAATTGACAAAGTTAGTGACCGTTAAACCGTTTTCAAATGGGTAGTTGACATTTTCTAGACCGACGAAAGATCGTTGCAAGATCGAATAAAACCTAAAATTTTGTTCAAAGTATGATGCACATCGGGGCACCCAGAAAAATGATTAAATTTTAATAATTATGTCGTAGTTTGTGATGGTATGATTAATTTTATCCTTGTCATCGGGTTTTTTTTTCGAATATTGACCCCATATGTAGTAGTGAAAAGAAGACCATAATGACTAGAAGGGGTCAACAAGAACTTTGGTAGGTTGGATTGGAAGGTAAACTACTAGGAAAATCAAAGTGGTACTATAAGGAGAACACTAGAGAACTTTTTCCTCATCTTCTTCATAGGTAAACATATTTTAGGGACCAAGTTCTAGAAATATCTTAAATTGGGAGGTATGATGTGAAAAGGATTATGGTATGTTCTATCATCATTAAGGGCATTTTTTGTGTGTGTAAAAATAGAGCTAAGTACTCGTCGAACCTATTTTACTGGTTGATGTTGATTTAGCCTTGAAAAAATTGGAGACTATTTTAGGCATTAGATAGAAGTCTTTAGGGTAAAAACTCTGTGATCATTGTTCTTAGGCCCTTGACATTCTTCTACTCATTGAGATATTTCCAATGGTCCAAAGAACACTACATTGATGCTTGTATGCGGGATTATGCCTTTGACAAACCTATGCTTCAACCACCACAGTTCCAACTAGATGTCATGTCAACTCCTATTACTTACACATGTAGATATAGTGATGTGTGTACTTTCAAGAAGATAATAGAAGGTCAAAAAAATCAACCCTAAATAGTAGTTGGGGAATGCAAAAAACCCTAATCCTAATAACTATCAAGGCATGTTAAAAAAATGAGTCATTGGGGATGAAATGAGTTTCGTTCATATTGTATTGATTTATCATTCCATAGAAGAGTAGAGTAAAGGAGTGGGATATTAGAGTAATGCAGAGGAAGGAAGAAATTTTGTAGCAAAGTATTTAAACAATAATGTCCATCCAAACCATAGTGAGTATGAAGAAATGAGAAAGGCATAATCCTTTTTTCTTCTTGGACTTTTCTCAAAATAGGGTTCTCCAAGTAGGAGAAGAGATACCCTCCATACAAAGATTTCACTGCTTGGTGTAAGAAGGTGCACATACCCTACCCCCCTCTTGTTTGGATCCTATAACTTTTAAGGAGGAAACACATGATGTTAACCATTAGTCCCACTCATATTGTACCATAATAAAATACCTTGCGATATAACCACTCGTATTGCCTTGATGGTCCCTACCATGTGAACTTGTAAAGTCTCTTTGTCATCCATGGTGCCTTCTTTAAATGTGTTTGATTGACTTTCCCTTAGTAACCATTTTGAAAAATGTAATGACAATTTTTCCATTTTAGCTTTTGTTGAAGTCTTTCATAACTAAGTTGCTAATTATTTAGGAGTACGCTCTCTTCAAGATCATTACACTTGGTTGATATATATATATATATATATACAGAGAGAGAGAGAGAGAGAGAGAGAGAGAGAGAGAGAGAGAGAGAGAGAGAGAGAGACCCAATTGTGATTGAGATGAAGCATCACCATTTAATAAACTAAAGTTTAAGCATGGACAAGTTTACAAGATTTTGTGAGATGAATTTGCAAGAGTTTGATGATATATGTGTCAATGATGGTAGTGTAAACAATTGTGGAAAAAATGTAATCATTGTCAAAATTTGAACTGAAGTGTTAAGATCCATGGACATTAAAATTGACTCAATATAAAATATTTAAATAAATATGTATATATAATGAATATTTATTGAAAATATATAATTTTGTTAAATTCGAAGTGTTAGTCCCTAAATTTGCACTTGACTGTGAGAGGGAATGCTAGGGCATCATCAGGTTATTGCAATGTGTTGACGGGCGTAAGTGACACACCATCAACTGGAAGGATAAACCCAGTCTGGGGTTTTCTAATTAACCCAATCCATTTGGTATGACCTATCCTGACGGGTTTAATGGCTATGTTAGCCAACTAGGGTCCTAAAGATAGCAAAATGAAATAAACTAACTAAAGAAAAGATTCTAACAATCGACACAATAATTACAAAGATTTATGTAAGAATGTGAATATACAAATGATTATGAATAGTTTATATACAATTTACAAGGTTTGCATGAAATCTTGTGAAAATGATTGTTTGATAAAGTTTCTGAATCAAATATGAACAACACTTTTTTTTTTTTAAGATATTAAACAAATAAATATTAAATGAATACGATTGAAACAATGACACAAAAACAGTCAAAGCTAATTAATGCAATCATCGTTTCATTCATAAAAAACTCTAAATAAAATAAAATAATGCATATACTAACCTCTAACTGATCAGTCAATTGAATTTATCTTCTTGTGTTGTATGATCTCCTGCATATACTGTTGTTAAGGGAAACCTATAACAGAACGATACTAGCACTTCTAGAATACATTCAAGGAAGTATTTGATATTGGAGTAAATTAATAACAACAGAAAGACATCTAATTAAAAATCATGTGATCTTAGGAAGATCAATATTTAAGAATGAGAGAAAATTTGAATATTGATATTATCCAACATTTAACATTAAGAATAAATTCAAAAATAATCAAATGATAGATCAATCACACATAAAAAATGGAATAAGAAATTATGGACAACGTATAATATTTAACAGTATGAAAACACCATATGATGACAAGCTAAATCTAAAATCAACCGTAATAACATTCTCATAATACAACATTAATGAAAGAACGAAATGGAATAAGCATCACACAGGTCTAAAGCCAAAGGTGAATTGCTTTCCCATATTCTTTCTCAAAATCACATGTCCATACTGTATTCCAGCAAAAGTTGTCCCCTTACACTAAGCAACACCAGCTATTTAAAAAAGTCTTGGATCAATGACCTCTTATCATGAAAGATAGGGGATAATCCCTAAAAATCAGTTTGTTTTTCAAAAATAGAATAACAACGGGAATATTCCTGTAGGAGTTTGTTCATCAAAATTAATTACATAAATGAAATTGTTTAAACAAAATCAAAATTCACTAAGCCATTGGGCGTATAATGCATGATTTCTTCTCCTTGAAAATAGCATTATAAACTGTTGTTTTCCTGAAAAAGAAAAAATGAAATTGAATTTTAGATAACAATACAAACTAATAATTTCAAAAGATAAGCTACAGGTGTCTGTAGCTAGTCTAAAATAGTAATAATAATAATAAAAAATCTATCTATTTTATTTTTCCAACCGAATCAAATAAAAAAAGAATCAAAATTTGCTTTACCATTTCATAGATTAGACAAAGAAGCATATGAATTTATGAAGGTGTTAAAATTTGTTGAGTTTTTAGCAAACACATTACCAGCCTGCTCAATCCTCGTGTTTGCCAAATTTAATTGTGAATTACCTTGCTCCTTATACTTGCGGTTTTTATTCACAATTGATTTGTTAATGAAACCCTGATTCGGCTCATTAATAGGAGGGTTTTATCCTTTAATACATCTAAGACTTCCTCCAATGATTTTCTGGGCATGAAATCAAACCGTGGATTTCTCCCAATGGGTTTCGAACAACAACAAAGGGTCAATCTGTGATAGCATGGTCTTCTTGTGGATCAACACACATGTTTTCGACAGTAGGATTAGACATGCAGGAGATGGGGCTTTTATTGAGATGGAGAGGCATTTCTAGTGCAGTCTTAGGTAGGGTAAAATAATTTCGAAACAAGAAATCTTCCCAAGTATCCCCAGCCTTAGATAGATGCGATAGCATAAGATTTCAAATTAGACCATGGTACAAAAAGGATTGACATGGGATTTACCTTCTGTCCTTGATAATTCTTATACATTTTCTACAGAGTCATAAATAGAAGAAGGGCATATATAACTTGGAACCCAGAAAAACCAATAACAGACTTGAATCCTTGAGCAAAACAAACCAAAACGCTTACCTTAGCCACAAAGAAATTATGAGATTTGTCCCTCCCAAGAACGAGATTATTTCTGAAACGGTGTGGTTTTTGAAAAACTGGCTCGTGTGGAAGGTGAATGACCCCATTTCCGAAATGGGTTTTAAAGGGTTTGGCCAAATTCGTAACCGGTTTCTCAGAAACCTTCCCGCAAAAACGTGTCCCAGGCATGCAGTTACGGGTTTTCTTAAAAAAAAGAAACTCAGAGTCATTTGATTCAATCCGAACCAAAGGAGACATGGTCACTGTCAAATAGGATACAACAGATATTACCAGGGATAATTTTGGGTTTCCAACAAATGAGCAGAGAGAGGTCTGTGCGAATTGTAAAGGAACAAAAACTACAAAGTCTGGAGGCTGTCATAACTCGGAAAAAAGTGTCAGGGAAAAAAATAACCAGATGGCTCGTAAAATTATGATCCATTACCTATGATGAGTGCCAAACCCTCCACAGTACAAAACCCCAATTCGTGTAATGAATGATCTCACTAATACTTAGGCCAACAAAATGAATTGAAAACGTAGGTACAACATGCCTGTACCAATTGATATGAATGTTGATATGACAATTAGACTCCTGAGAACTATATCAATTATTAACCAAGATTTTTTGTGCATTCACACATTACACAAATTAATCAACAATCGGCTATAGAACCAATGAAGTCACGATATCCATAATACCCCAAGATTTTGATGGTGGATCGATCAATAAATTCACAAGTCTTTGAGATTTTAGCCATATATAGGTGTTTTCAAAATGAAATCTCTAAGGTAAAAGATATGAAATTTCAAACCAAGTTTTTGTTCAAATTCATGCTTACAGTCATGAATTTAAAAAAACAAAAAAGCAAACGAAAATGCAAACGAAAAAATTAGTAAGATAAGTTCATCCCCAATCATCGCCTCGAAATCAAAAGACATAATCATTTATAAATGTAAGGAGGTGGAAACTACATAAAGATATAATTTCTTTGTGGTGACTTCGATAAAAATCGAAAAAAATGGTGGTTGCCAACAATCGTGACATACTGGGAGAAGCAATTATCTCTGCATCACTAGAAAATTTGCGTTAGGGTGAGTCAAATGAAATGAATTTTTAGAAACAATTAACAACAGGTCAAGCATTCCGATCATAACTCAAAAATAACACAATTTTAGCATCAAATGTATTTATGTCTAAAAACAATGCAATCCGACATCTAATTTATGTTATGAGTGTAACGATGTTTATGTAGTTGACCTCGATATTGTTGACAAGGCCACTGCTACCAGCAGACATCCATAGCCTCGGAAGGGATGTTATTTAACCTACTCTAGTACCTCTTTCTCATCAAAGAGTCGTCTATTCACGATAAAGAACATTTTCACACTTGATCAAATTGAAAACAAACCTGAGAATCTTCTTAAACTCGGCATTGCTTCGCTGCCAGCAAGCCTGTTCATTACCCCGGTGAAGTTGCCTTGGTATCATGCATGCATTTACCTGCTACCAGCATACCTTTTCAGTGTCCCAGTAGGTTTACAAACACTTCCCACACATTACAGTGCCTTCAACCCTCTAGAATTTTTTTATGATTTCCAGAACTTCATGGCATTTAAGAGGTAGGGGGGATACTGAAAATCTCATAGTTTGGGATACAATTTTTGATCATTTACAAATTATTCTTCCTTTTTTGTTGACCTTCATCATACTTTGGACACTTAGATTTCTGTTATGAAACCATCTCGGGGATGGGACGATACAGTTGAGTTTTTTTCCTTGAAACAGGGACAACGTTAGAAGTTTATTAACAATAATCGCATCTACTTGTAGTCTCAAGGAGAAACCAGAGACATTGATTTGAACAAAAATCTACTTCTATTGTTATGAGTTTTAGCACTAACTGCTCAGGTGCCTGGGAAGTTATCAACTGCTGCTAATGAATGAGAATTATGATTTCCTTTCCAAAATGAAATGGTGACTTAGACATAATTATTCAGAAAACAAATCAAAATCGAGCAAAATGAAAAGAACCAAAATCAAAAACAAAAAGAAAATTAAAAGTATTTAGAAGAGGGTGGATCTGAAATCTTTACGCAAAATATCTCTTGAGAGACTAAAAGAAAAGAAATCCTCATTAATATGAATGGAGTCCTACTCATGGCACCTTGGGTCAGGGCCGAATTGATAGTTCAAATTTACTTATCTCTTTACTTTCCATTTAAAATTTTCATGATAATACTGCGGTTTTGAAAATAAATATTCAACGAAATGATGAGAGAAAAGGGTCAAAGTGGAATTCCCTGACAACAATCATATTATGGTTCTCTTGGTGCACCCACTTGTGTTCATGACTACATTATTACAAAGAGAAACAGTGAGAAATAAATCTAAAATAAAACCTACTCCTAAACCTACTCTAACTACTAAACAAATCAAAATACTAAGTGAAGTCCTACTTCCAATGTAGCCATCGGAGTAACTCCAATCCTGCAATGGAAACAAAATCAAATATTACTAACAAGGATGGTAGTACATTGAAAAATGAAAAAATTATATCATACTTACCTTTATCATCATCATTTAAAAACAAAGCAAGCATGACCTTACCATTCCCTTGAAAATTCTTTTTGTATGAATCCTCCAGCCATTCTGTAATTTTCTCATTATATGGGTCACAAAAATATGAAAAAATGAGATTGTGAACCTTGTGAGAGTTATGGGGACCTGACATAACCATCAACCTAGACCGAAGTGCCCCATCCTCTCGACAATTTTCCTTTCGTTCCATATTTTCTCCATCTGAAGGATATAAAATGAGTGTGTCAAAATTACCTCCTTGATCTCTAAATAAAGTGAAGATAATATTACCATTCCCTGGAAAATTTTCGAGATATGAATACTCCAACCAATCTGCAATCCTATCATAATACATGAAATTACTAACATGGGATTGTTCGAAATAATTCACATACGACAAATATTCTTGATGAGAATAAAGTGTTAGACTATCAAGGAAAGAATATTGTAAAAAGGTCGGATCAAGATGGCAAGAACTTATCGTGATTCTCAATCGAAAAAGAAGTGTCATTCTCTTGAAACTTTACATTGAGATTAAATACTTCAAGATTAACTATTTGAGGTGAATTAAATGGAACGACCAACATTTTTTAATAATCATCATTGGTAATAATATTTGTCTGATTATACTTTTCATGGAAAAATTGATTATAATTGATCATGGAAAAATTGATTATAATTGATCATGGAAAAATTTAGATCCTTATTTAAACACAAATGGAGATGGATCAATGGAAGATGCAATTTGAGGCTATTTTAAATCATTTCTTGATTTACCCATGGATAATTGATGAGAATAAAATTTAATATGTTCATCGGCAGAATTATTTTCCTCTTTATATTATATTCGGTAATCTCTATTAATTTGTACCTGATTATATAATGTTGAGTTCTCTCCAAGGTAATATGGAACACACAATTGCACAACATTAGGATAAAAAATATCAGGGTACAAGGAATAATATGTAGAAGAATTGAGGAGACAAAATGCATCTCTTGAAATGATAGGTATATGTATTTCAAAATATGGTTTTGTTCCCTCTCGTTGTATAAACTAATCAACCTCTGTTGTATTCTCTTTTAAAGAGTACGAGACATTTTCTAAGAGACAATTTGGTTCATTGTGTAAGGGAAAATTTGAGAGCAAATCACTAGAGATAGAAGATTTATTAATAGTCTGCCTAATGATTTTGTCTCCTATTGATTGATCATGGATCTATTCAACTAAATTAGGGGAAGTTTTATCACCCACATGATTATAAACTTCACAATCGACCTCTTTTACTTTAGAAACAGTTATAAAATCTATGAGAGTGTGACAATTGTCATCTTTTAAAGTCAAGGTTCCTTATTCGACAGGAGGAGACATCGTTGACAAAGAATGATTAGAGGTGACAATTGCATTTTGTAAAAGATGATTTTGCTCATGATTTGCCAAAATGAAAGAAGTTGAAAAACATTGTGGTGCTTCAAAATCTTCAAGATCAACATCAAAATTTGAACCACAATTAATTGATCTTGCTTGTCTGAGAGAGAAACAAGATATTCAAACCATAAATTAACAAGCAACATTTCTTCCAAAGGGAATCTAGTACAAACATGAATGAACCTAATTACAAAATCATTGAATGATTCACCATTTTCTTTCCTTAAGAAACTTAATTCTTCACTTAATTCATCATAATCATAATTGTTAAAATCTGATAAAAACTCAATTACAAACTTAGACAAAGATTGAATTGAATTAGCCGAAAAATATTCGAGCCAATATTTAACACGACCTCGGAAAGTGAGAGCAAACAATCTGCATGTAACATTAGGATCACTGATACTATGTCTTAAACATTTATAAAAAAAATTAGAAATATGGTCTACTACAGATGTGTTCCCTTCATCATCAAAGGTAAGTTATGAAAAGATATCAGTTGTCTTGTTGGGAATAACTAGTAATGAGACATTGAAAGCATGGTCCAACACAGTGATTTGGGCAAGAGCCATGAAAAATTAAGAATTTGAAGACATTGACTCCAAATAGTTAGCTTGTCATCTAACCTATTGGAAGATTGGTTGTTGTCATTGATGTCAACCCTAGTCATGGGTTTTGGACCACAAGATTGATGAAGGTATTTTGACATGAAGGAAAATGCACATGCAGATACAACACCCATGGATGGATAGTATACATCATTTTATTTCTGTTGGTATGTGGCACGTCACGTGGATCCTCATGGTTGAGGAGAAATGAATTTTTGAAGATGACAAAGTGAATTGAAGAAGGAAGTACATGTAGGCCCTGAAAATAATTACAAAATAAGAAAGTGTCAGGTCAGCCCTAATGTTAAAAGGAAGTGACATAAATGGTATAAATAAACATCAATATACATTCATTTGATACAAATCGAATTTTAGAGGGAAGAAGAAGTAAAAGAAGGCCGGATTTCAAGGGAGGATGAAGTATTTTGGTGATGTGTTCTAATGTATGTTATTTTCAGGTCATCTTACCATTTTTTCTATAACTTTTTTTCTAGAATGATTCAGATGGTGAAATTTATATGGTATTGAGAAGACATATCAAGGTACCTTTGGTAAAAATTTCAGCCTTGATTCTCTATAATTATGGAGATACACTCTGTGGAAGATAGGGTTTGTGACCAGTCCTGAAGCTAGTCAATAAACAGGTGTTCTGGGTAAAACAGTCATAACTTCTTCATACAGAATCCAAATGAAGTGGGACCACTTCCATTGGAAATCGTACAGACTGTATCTTCTTTTGTGTGATTTTTAGAATCGGATGTTAAATATTGAGCGTGGGGCATGCTATACAAGTTGGGTCTTCTGAACAAACCAGAATTGAACAAAGTCTACCATTCTTTCTATAACCTCTTTTTGGGGAGGATTCAAGGAGTGAAAATTGGAGGAGTTTTAGAGAATACATTGAGTAATATTATCTACAGGATCAGAGTACTCTAAGAATTGAAGAATTGCAGAAATTGAAGAAGTCTCGGGAAGCATTATCAAGTTCTATGTGATGATTGGTTGATGGTGATGATTTAATGTAAAGTTTTAT
>ML786000.1:985207-1007603 GCA_009831015.1 Picea engelmannii | reverse complement strand
TTTCTCATATATTGTGCATGGTGTATTATGGTGTATTGGTGTAACTCTTATACTATTGTTCATTACTCATTGGATATAGTTGAATGGTTTAAGTATAAGTTGAAAAAGGTTTTAAATTGTACTTGATACTGATTCACCCCCCTTTCAGTATCAAAATAACCTGCCTTGTAGTGCATTATAAGATGACACAGAAGGAGGATTTATAAATCTAGAATTATGAAAGGTTGAGGGGTGAAACATTCAATCATTAAATCAACCTCAACCCTCCTTATAGCACCATTTGTTGACGGGCGTAAGTGACACACCATAAATTGGAAGGATAGACCCCATCCAGGGTTGTTTAATTAACCCAAGCCGTTTGGTATGACCTATCCTGATAGTTTTAATGGATCTGTTATCCAACTAGGGTCGTAAAGATAGCAAAATGAAATAAACTAACTAAAGAAAATATTCTAACAATCGACACAATAATTACAAATATTTGTTTAAGAATGTGAATATACAAATGATTATGAACAATTTATATACAGTTTACAAGGTTTGCATGAAATCTTGTGAAAATGATTGTTTGATAAAGTTTCTGAATCAAATATGAAAAACACTTCTTTTTGGTCTTTTTTAAAGATATTAAAAAAATAAATACTAAATGAATATGATTGAAACAATGACACAAAAACAGTCAAAGCTAATTAATGAAATCATCGTTTTATTCATAAACAAATCTAAATAAAAGAAAAGAATGCATGTACTAACCTCTAACGGATCAATCAACTGAGTTTATCTTCTTGTGTTGTATGATCTCTTGCATGTACTCTTGTTAAGGGAAACCTATAATAGAACAATACTAGCACTTCCAGAACACATTCAAAGAAGTATTTGACATTGGAGTAAATTAATAACAACAGAAAGACATCTAATTAAAAATCTTGTGATCTTAGGATGATCAATATTTAAGAATGAGAGAAAGCTCAGATCTGAATATTGATATTATCCAACATTTAACATTAAGAATAAATTCAAAAATAATCAAATGATAGATCAATCACATATAGAAAATGGAATAAGAAATTATGGACAACATATAATATTTAACAGTATGAAAACACCATATGATGACAAGCTAAAGCTAAAATCAACCATAATAACATTCTCATAATACAACAGTAATGAAAGAACGAAATGGAATAAGCATAACACAGGTCTAAAGCCAAAGGTGAATTGCTTTCCCATATTCTTTCTCAAAATCACATGTCCATACTGTATTCCAGCAAAAGTTGTCCCCTTAAACTAAGCAACACCAACTATTTAAACAAGTCTTGGATCAATAACCTCTTGTCATGCAAGAAAGAGAATAATCCATAAAAATTAGTTTGTTTTGCAAAAATAGAATAACAACAACAATATTCCTATAGGAGTTTGTTCATCAAAATTAATTACATAAATGAAATTGTTTAAACAAAATGAAAAGTCACTAAGCCATTGAGCGTATAATCCATGATTTCTTCTCCTTGAAAATAGAATTATAAATTGTTGTTTTCCTGAAAAAGAAAAAACAAAATCAAGTTTTAGATAACAATACAAACTAATAATTTCAAAAGATAAGCTACAGGTTTATGTAGCTAGTCTAAAATAGAAAAAAAAAATCTATCTATTTTATTTTTCCAACCGAATCAAATAAAAAAAAATCAAAAAAACTTTTACCATTTCATAGATTAGACAAAGAATCATATGAATTTATGAAGGTGTTAAACTTTGTTGAGTTTTTAGCAAACACATTACCAGCCTGCTTAATCCTCTTGTTTACCAAATTTAAATCTGAATTAACCTGTTGCTTATGCTTGCTGTTTTTATTTACAATTGATTTTTTAATGAAACCCTGATTCGGCTCATTAATAGGAGGGTTTTATCCTTTAATACATCTAAGACTTCCTCCAATGATTTTCTTGGCATGAAATCAGACTGTGGCTTTCTCCCAATGGGTTTCAAACAACAACAAAGGGTCGACCTGTGATAGCATGGTCTTCTTGTGGATCAACACACAGGTTTTCGACAGTAGGGTTAGACATGCAGGAGATGGGGTTTTTATTGAGATGGAGAGGCAATTCTACTACATTATAAGGTAGGGTAAAATCATTTTGAAACAAAAAATCTTCCCAAGTATCCCCAACCTTAGATAGATGCGATAGCACAAGAATTCAAATTAGACCATGGTAAAAAAAGGCTTGACATGGGATTTACCTTCTGTCTTTGATAAATCTTAGACATTTTCTGTAGACTCATAAACAGAAGAAGGGAATATATAACTTAGAACCCAACAAAACTAATAACAAGCTTGAATCTCTAAGAAAAACAAACAAAAACGCTTACCTCAGCCGTAAAGAAATTCTGAGATTTTTCCCTCCAAATAACAATATGTATTTCTGAAACTGTGTGGTTTCTGAAAAACGACCCGCGTGGAAGGTAAATGGCCCCATTTCTGAAATAGTTTTAAAGGGTTTGGCCAAATTCGTAACTGTTGGCTCAGAAACCTTCCCGCAAAAACATGTCTCGAGCATGCAGTTATAAGTTTTCTTAGAAAAAAGAAACTTAGAGTCATTTGGTTCAATCTGAACCAAAGGAGCCATGGTCACTTTCAAATACGATAGAACAGATATTACCAGGGATAATTTTGGGTTTCTAACAGACGAGCAGAGAGAGGTCTGTGTGAATTGTAAAGGCACGAAAACTACGAAGTCTAGAGGTTGCCATAAATCGGAAAAAAGGGTTGGGGAGAACAATAACCAGATGTCTTGTAAAACTATGAGCCATTACCTACGATGAGTGTCAAACCCTCCACAGTACACAACCCCAATTCGTATAATGAATGATCTCACTAATACTCAGTCCAGGAAATGAATTGAAAACATAGGTACAGCATGCCTGTACCAATTAATATGAATGTTGATATGACAATTGGACTCCTAAGAACTATATCAATTATTAACCAAGATTTTTTGTGCATTCAAACATTACACAAATTAAATCAACAATCAACGATAGAACCAATGAAGTCACGATACCCATAATACCCCAAGATTTTGATGGTGGATTGATCAATAAATTCATAAGACTTTGAGATTTTAGCCATATATAGGTGTCTTCAAAGAAAAATATCTAAGGTAAAAGATATGAAATTTCAAACCAAGTTTTTGTTCAAATTCATGCTTACAGACATGAATTTAAAAAAAAAAAAACAAACAAACAAAAATGCAAATGAAAAACTTAGTAAGATAAGTTCATCCCCAATCATCACCTTGAAATCAAAAGACGAAATCATTTATAAATGTAAGGAGGTGGCAGCTACATAAAGATATAATTTCTTTGTGGTGACTTCGATAAAAATCGAAAAAAATTGGTGGTTGCCAACACAATGGTATTTTTTAAGGGTTTTATGAATGGATTTTTAGAAAGTGGTTGAAAGTTGGTTCAAGGATTCAAATAAACATATAACTCAATGTAAAAGTAGGAAAACATCCCATTGATTTAGTAAATGGTATTAACATTAATAGATCAAACAATAATGTAAATAAAGAAGGGAATATATGAGAGTATCTAGTTTGTCAACTCCATATAGATTTCTTATTTCAAAATATCATTGATTTGTCAACTTCGTATAGATTTCTTATTTCAAAATATCATTGAGAAACAAGAACATGTATTTGAAGAAAATCTTGATAATAAACAAAAACAACAAAGTTATCACTATGTTACTTAAAATCAAGAAATCAAATGCATTGCAACAGAATAAATGACTTCAAGTAAGAAAAGAAATAGAATAAGATTTGAAAGAGGATCTAACCATCAACATGCCTTTTTCCATTTAGTATGAATATGGAATATAAATTGTCTTACAGTGGATTTTTACAAAAAAATCCTTGAATGCCCAACTTATCGACCCCACTACATTCTTTCTTGTGTCTATTTAAAGTACACTGAGTATTTCTGTAGATCATATTTTCTAGTTTACATTTTTACAATAGGATCTTGTCAATGCCTATTTCCTAGGAAAATTATCTCGAACGAGAACTTGTAATGCTTATATAGTAGAGGGCTCAAAAACCAATCCAAATATAGATTAGGAAATATCTTTATAAAAACTGGTAAATCCCACAAAAATAAGAACCCTATATTTCTGAGTTGTTCCATCGGAGATATCAAAAGTTTCATTTGATCCAAACATTAGGAATCAAATTGTTCATCTTTACTTCCTAATCAATACCATCGAACAATCAAAATTGAAGAAAAATGCGTCATGAAACATCATGGTATGAAGATTTCATTATACCTGGTGTCTCTCTATTTAATCTTGGTTGTTAACATAACATTATGCCAATATAGCCTGAAATTGGATTCTCTTACCTCTTTAAGCAATGCCTTTTGTTCTTTAATTTTCCTTTTAAAATCTTGTATCTTTTCTTGTTGTTTGTAATTCCATTGCTCAACCAAATCTTTCTCTTTCTTCAATTTCTTTATCATACTCTGCAGCTCCTTTACTCTGTCTTTTTCTTTCCTTGCTTTCACTTTAAATTCTAGATATTCCTCTACAAGGGCAGGTAAATTCATATCTATAGAATCTTGAGGTCTTAATTTAATCTTTGGTTTCTGGAAGCTCTTGCATCTATTTTGGTTCTGCAAAAATACCATATTTTTCATCATAAACTACATTTGTACCCTTAAACAAAGATTCAGATATTGAAGATGACTTGGTAGTTTCTCTGGTCACGGGTCTTCTGGAGTACTACACAATCAACTTTCCCTTTTCTTGTTTCTTCTTCAAATCCTCATATTCTTTCTCTGCTCTATGTAAAGAAGATGCCACTGCCTATTTTTTAATCTCCTTCTTAGAATCATCTTAATTATCTTCTATAATTATAAGATTCTCCTTATGATGGAAGGATGAAACATTGCTTTTGAATTCAGTCTAAATGTATTGGCAACTCTGGTGGAATTCCTCCTAGGGAGTTTAGGTACAGGTGTTTGTTTTTTTCTTTTTTTTTACCCTTTCCATTCTTATTACCTATAGATTGTTGTTTCTATTTGACTAGAGTCTGAACTAGGCTTCTAGTGTAATCCTTATATTCATCAATTTCCCTCTTTATATCTAGATCATGATAGATGTCAATGTTTTCATTTGTTTTAGGCTTCTTACCTTGACCAGTGGTACCTTTCTCATGGTCTTCACCTATACGAAAATCTCCAATAGCTTGCTGAGTTTGCAATTTTCTCTTGCTAGCCTGAGTTACCCTAGTTGCAAGTGACTCTTCTTTTATTAAGAATTTGGTGGCTAAAGGAGTTTGTTTCTATTTGACTGGTATCTTCCCCTTTATAGTTTTGGATTTAGTTGACTGTAAATCTAGTTTAAGGACTGGATTAACCAATCCCAAGATCTCTGGACTTACTTTAAGGAGAAGACTACTAATGTTCTAATTGAACCCTAATAAAAGAGACTGCTTTTTGATGTAGCAAGATGAGATTGGATCCTCTTAGACATATTGGATAAACTTTTTAACATAAAATAGGGTAAGTTAAGAGGGTAATCACCATTTATATGAATCAACAGTCTGGTATGATAGAGATAAAACAAGGAAAACCTTCCTTCACATGTAATGTACATGTGGATAATTAGCAAGGCAATGTGCCATTCTTTCCTTACTCACCTGTGTGGTATACCCTTGCTCCAATTAGGGTTTTTCTTCTCTAGAATTAGAAACTGATTTACAAATTCCATGACCACATTCTCCTTCTTCCACCATATTTATCCATACACTGGCAATCTGCAAGCTTTAGCAATAGAATGTTTTGTCACATGCATCAGAATTTTTCCAACCACAAATTCGAAGCCATCAAAATTATGTGCAAACACCATCAAGATATGCTCATCATGCCCTTGGAACGTTGAGAAAATTTCAAACCAACCAACATCCCTGAATTTATGCGCCATATGAGGGAATTCTTCAAGAAAGTATGTGCCTTCTGGCTCTAGTCTAATTATCTGGCCACTCTTTTTGGGTGTCATACCACTGATATGATCTTGTAGATAATTCTAAGAAGATTGATGGTTGAATCCTCAATTATCAAGAGTTGTTTAAAGCCGGAAGTTATTTCTTGGTCTACAATCCCTGCATAAAATAACAGACATACTAAAATAGGAAGGTGATGATTTCATCCATGATGATCAGATGTGTTGATTTGATGCAGGAATGGTGAGTACAACTCAATCCTTCCTATAATTATGTTATCATAAAAATAACAACCTGGAATAGATCATAAAGAAGCAGCCAGATCTTCTAATCATGATTTGAAAATTTAGGACATGATCTGGGCAGGGTGGCGCATGCAAAACCATGATTATTCTCGACGCTACAGGAATAGCACTATTCTTGCAATGCCTTTTCTGACTTGGAAAATTTTGAAAATTCAAATAATGAAACGAAAAGTGATGTGCCAAAAATTAGCATATCAAATCCTAATCTTTAAAAAACTCAAAAAACATTTAAAAGTGCAATAAAGATTGAAAAATAATATGCCAAGCCAAGAGGTAAAAAAATAGTTTTTTGACAGAAAATCATGAAAAAAGAGAGGATAGGGACTAGGGACACTCACTCAATCAAAAACAAGGTTAGAGACTAACACTGGCTCCTTCTGGGGGTAACGTTTCATGATGAAGCTTTAAGAACTGCTAACCAATGCTTTCATATCCTTTTGATTCTCTTTATTTCCATGTTCTGTCATCCTTTATTTAAAACCACAGACTGTAAAGAAAAAATTATATTGGCTATATGGAGTCTTTATTTGAGTTCAAAAAGTAAAACCTACTGTACAAACCGATCTTTCTAACTGATCTTAAAGGAAATAATGCTTCAGGAATCTCCCATTTATTGGGCCTCCTAAAATCTCACTATCTTCCAAATTATGTAAGAGAAAGGTATTGTTGTTAATGACCCTGGCTACTTTGAAAAGACCATACCATAAGTTGTCAAACTTACCATTTTTAGCTTTATCCTATTTTTTAGCATCCCATCTCAATACAAGATCTCCCTCTCTGAAAATATCCTTCGTTGTCTTCTTATCAAACATTTATTTCACTTTGCTCTGATGAATAACAACTTTATGATCCAACTTTTCTCTAGCCCGTTGAACCTCTATCATATGGAAAATCCTCCTTTGAATGTCATTAGGTTCATCTAACTCCTCTTGCATAAATTTAAGAATAGGTAAACCCAATTGAGTAGGAAAAAAGGCCTTTGTTTCTTACACCATTTGGAAAGGGGAAGCTCCAATATATTTCTTATTACTGATCTGATCATGCCATAAGTAAAATTTTAACATGGAATCCCATGACCTTTTGTTTTCTGTAAGTAGTTTTTTTATAATCCTTATGAGGATTTTATTGGATGATTCTACTAACCCATTTCCTTGAGTATAGTAAGGAGTGGAATGCACCAATTTGATGTTATATTTATTGCAAAAATAAATCATTGAGTTTGATTTAAAATCCTGAGCATTTTCAGTGACTAGCTTCTTAGGACAACCAAATATGGAAAAAATATGCCCTTTAAGAAATTCCATGATTACCTTGTCTGTTGCATTCTGGGTTGGGATTGATTATATCCACTTGGTAAAGTAATTTGTGGTTGTAAGTATTGTTGGTTACTTTTCCTCTTCTATTCTATCTAAGTTTATTGACCCAGGGTTCATGTCTATTCGGGTTTCCAACAAAGCCTCTAAAACTATCGACCCTCTTGGTAAACCAGAAGGCGATGCAGCACACAGAATGCACTGCGCAGTCTCACCTAAGATAGATTTAATGGGTGGCTGTAAGACTCAGGTGTTTACAGCCTAGGATTGAGTGTGAGATAAGAGAGATAAATATTGAACCATTGTTATGACTTGTAAATGAAACATATTGTTATTCACGACTTATGCAGTAATCCCCATATCTTATTCCCTCAATATTGCAACAGCACTTAAACAGACAATATATTAACTAATTCATTCAAAATATTAATAAATGCTTCAGACAATAAAGGTATGAAAACATTCATCACACAACACAGATGTTACCATGGTTCACCCCCTCTTGGGGCTACGTCCACAAATATTTGGCTCTCATCTCTTTTATTATATTATTTTCTCATCTATAGCATCACATGCTTACAACTCTTCTTAGTCGGGTAAGATCTATGTGAGACAGACTAGATCACACCAGGTTCCATAGCCTGTGATCTAACCCTCATGATATACTCTCCCTCATCCTCTCTAGCTCAACATCTTATACAAAATGGTTCATACAACAAAAACCCTTACATATTGCATCAACTCATGCATAGCTACAATAATCGAAATCGATCCCCCTATGATACCTAAGTATCTATATTTATAAATTTCAGGCTCTTCAGCCATTTACAATACCTTACCAAAACCCCAACCCTATCATTGTTAGGTCTTCCTCCCATGCATGCGTGTTGTTCTTCCTTCTATTTGTTTCTTTCCTTGCATGCACGCATGCAATGTTTCCTTCCAGCTGTCACTTCCCTTGTGCACACTTTCTTTCCCAAAAACCCCCATGATTTTCCACTTTGTCCTACCTCCAACAGCCCCCCAACACTAACATGTGGCTCGTCCTGAGCCACCTAACCCTTGTGCACTTCTTTGACCTCCTTGGTGATCGCCTTGAACTTTTCCCTAAGCTCTGCTACCTATGTCTACGCCTATGCAGTATTCTCCTTGAGTGTGTCCACTATCTGGACTGCAATTTCATCCCTGATCAGTTCCACACACTCTTCTTGAGTCTCATGTGATATATGTGCCTTGGCTTCCTCTTCTTTTTCCAGGACTTCTGCTACCCATTCTTGCAACAGTTCCATTTGAGCATGTCGCTCATGTTTCTGTGTTTGCACGGTAGTGAGCTCTGCTTACAATTTATTCATTTCCTATGTTCCCTTGACACGTTCTGTGATTGGCATTGTATTATGCCTTTGTTTGAGTTCTTGGATCGTTGTGTTTATCCTTTCTTCTTCCTTATCCCACTTTTGGACCTATTGATCCTCCTCTAAATTCATCCAAAGCTGCGCTGATTTATTGAATAAGTCAAATGTTGTGTTGACCTGCTGCTCTATTTCCTGTAGTTGTGTTGTTTCTTCCTGCTTCCTTTTCTCCTTGACTGCCGGTGGAGTGTTTGGTATGAGTTTTTCTCAGAGATTCTCGATCTCCTTTTGATATTGATCGATTTCCTGCGCAATCTGATCAATCTTTTCTGCTACTGTGATTTCATATCTCTGCGCAGCCTGTGGAATATTCTCATAAGTTCCTACCACTTTCTGCTCCAATCCTTTTATGCGCTCCCTTTCCTCCTGGGCCTCAGATTTAGCCTGCTCATAGACTCTTTCTATCATGTCCTATTTCTTTGTTTCCTACTTCAATTCGGTTAATTCTTTGCATGTGCAAGACTATACCTCGTGGTCTATGCTCACCTGCAACCTGTGTAGTGCCCCTGACGGTATCCTCGTCAACACAAGTTGGATTTATCTTAAGTCATTCAAGGGTGTCTTCCCCACAATTTCATCCATGTGCAACATACTAGGGTTGATTTGGAATGTTACGTGCAGCTACAGTATTGCCTGCACTGACTCTCATTCTTATTATTGCACTCTTCCTTCTATCTACGATGTTGATGGTTCGATTCTCCTAGTGATCACTGGCTTCCCTTCCCCGATTTTCTAGAGGAGATGTTGCATGTCTTCCAATTTCTCTTCAATCCTATCCTTGTGGTGTGCATCATGGTCAAAATCCTTGAATAGACAATACTGGATCATTTGGGCTATCATTTTTCCATCATCATTTGTGATCATATACTCTAGTGGTGTTCTTTGTGCCTTTGATTTCTTGCGTGTGCCTCTTATCTGCATGGTTGGCCTCTTATTTGTCCCTGCTTCTTGTGGGTTGGGCCTTGCTTTGGTATTTTGTGTGAGCTTGACATGTTGTTGTTGCTCCTTCGGTTGCGTCTTATCCTTCTTTCCATTCTGGATCCCTGTCTTCATTGGCCCTTCTTCTGTCTGTGTTTCTTTTCCCCGACCCATTCTTTGTTTCTTGGGCACTTGAATTTCATTTGGTTGGGTATCTCCCTGCCCTGCCTCTTCTTATGTTGTTCTTTTCGACAATTCCTAGGTAAGGATGGGAGTCTTCCACTCATCATCCCATTCGTTGATGACCATGTCGATGTCACCCTCTGTGATAAAGTAGCGCATTTGTAGCCATTATTTATCTGGATCCTTCCTTTCTTGTATCCACATTATATATCATGTGGCCTAGAAGTTGGTGATGTCCCCATATCGTTCGACATCTTCTGGTGTCATTCTCCACATCTTGGATATGGATTCTTGTAGGTCATGTACGTATCCTTCAAAGATATCCCTGTTCGCATTTTTGTTCCTGGCCTCTAGCCTGGCTCTGAGAAACAAATATCTTGCCCATTTATTTAGTTTGGGTCTGGTACCAAAACTACGTACCTTGGCTCTCTCCATCCCATGAAGGCTATTAATGTGATCAACCATGAATAGTGAAACTTTGTTCCGTGATCCTGTGCATCCTTGCAATCATCCAGGAATAATTTCAAGAGATACGGTGCCCATATCATTGAGGTGCCTTATGCGCACTGGGCTGCAACTGAAATGACTCCAATTGGGACTTCCTCCTGGTGGAATTTTCTTAGCAGCTTGTAGGCTAAGATTTTCGCGCCCAATTGTGTTGCGACATCGTTGATCCTTTTGATAATGATCCCTCTTGTCCCCCTGTCAGTGCCATAATTTTTCTTCATCTCTTCTACTAACACCTTCTCCCTGTATTTTTCATCTAGAAACTACATGGGATCCATGCCTCGATTTGGAAATATTGTTATGTTCTCTATAAGCTCTATGTCTATCGAAACGAGCTTATCCAACCAGATGTCCCCACCATGTGTGACAGCTAGCAATTTTTTTACGCATGCGGTTACATGTTGACCCCTACCAAAATGTGGTAGGTCCACCAAACCTAAAATTCTTGTCTTCTCCAACCCCATTGCCCATTGGAGTGGTTGGTCAATCGGTTCCCCAAACAAAATCATGCCCACCGTCTCCATGTATACTCTCTTTGCAAGTTCCAGTAACTTGTCTTTGTCTACTATGTCGTGGTCAGAGTATTTGAGATTCTCGATGTGACCCAGTGGCTCTAGTCCTACCTATATCCCCTTTGGTATGCGTGGTAGAATGATTTCTGTTGTCAGTTTCTTGCGAGGTGACCTGGGTATTTGTATCTTGTCTTTCTTCGATGGTGGTGGTTGGATCGAAGTTACAACGGCTTCCTATTGTTCCTCTACATACCATTCTGTCCTACCCATGACATATTTGACCATTCCTTTTGGTGGGTGGTCTGATATTTTCATTTGAGACTCGTTTGGCTCAACTGTTGTTTTCAGATTTGGCGTCGTTCCATTGACTTTTGGAGCTGCTTTTGTTTTCTCTGGTTGCACCTCCTTCAAGGTTTCTGCTTCATGGTTTTTCAACTCCTGTACTTCTGTCAGTGTGTCTGTATTCTTGCCCTCCGGTGTTGGTTTTTGGATTTCTTACAGTATGGGTGTAGAGTTCATGGGTGTTGTTTCTAGGGATGGGATTTTGTTGACATTGACAATCTCTGGTAGCTTTTTTTCACCTTCTTCCGCCTGTCCTCGTGATCTGGTTTGAACTCTGGTTTTCCTGGCAGTCTAGCTTGCTTCTGCTTGCTTGGGAGGTACCATGGTGGTGAATGTCAAATGTTTGTTGGGTTTGAATGGTATTTGTGGCCTCTATGAACTTGCTATGTGCTTTTCGTCCTCTATTTCTCTCTACCTGCTCTTTTTTCATGAATATATTGTTTTCTCCTATGTTTGTGTGTTGTATGGGTTTTCCATGAAGCTTGTCGATGACGCTTCCTTAATTATGGGTTTAATGCACCTTAACTATGGGTTCAATGCATCTCCAATAGTTTTTTACTTTCTATTACTCTACCTTGTCGTCTTCAATGCATGTGTTTTAATGTGGCGTCCCATCGGTCCTTGTCGTCCTTTAATTCCGCCTAGTGTTGTCATGTCGTCCTGCTTTTGCCAACTTTCCTTTTCCCGCTTGTTTTACTTTGTATGTGACCATTTTGCTTCTCCTCATCGAACTTGCATTCCTAAGTGTGCATTTTCATTCTTTCTCCAGTGCATTGTGCCCCTTTTGGTTATTTCCTTTTATTTCTTTTTCAATATACATATTTTTTTTATTTTTTTTTTACTGCGCGATGGGTTGTTGACTGTCCTTTTGCAAATTCAGTCATCTCCCATTGATCATCCCTCTAAGTTCTACACCTGATAAATATCTTAATTGTACATCTCCTCTATCTCTAAAATATTTTACTACATACGATCCTAACCAATGCATTCTAAACTTTCCTGGGTGTTGAAATGATTTGTTGTCATACATCAGTACTAGATCTCCTTCCTTGAACCTTTTCTTCTTGATGTGTCTATCATGCCAAGATTTATCTCTTGCTTTATGAGCTTGTTGGTGGAATCCTGTTAAGATCTGGTCTTCCTCCATGGTCATTAGCTGATTCAGTCTCTCCTGTATTGTGCATCGTTCTGACATTTGTGTAATTGTTGCTACGTACAAGCTTGATACTAGAAATTCTAATGGCACCATCGCTTCATGGACATAAACTAGTTTAAATGGTGTGTGCCCTATCAAATTTTTTCACGTAGTCCTGTATGCCCATAATACTGCTGGTACTTTGATATACCAGTCATCCTTGTTGACATTACATATCTTTGTTAGTTTGTTCTCTAGGATTTTGTTGAATGCTTCCACTATGTCATTTTCCTGTGGGTGATATGGTGTGCTCTTCTGATGATGTACTTCAAACTCTTCAGTCATAGCGTTGATGTTTTTTTTTATGAAGTGCGTGCCTTGGTCACTCATAAAAACTCTTGGGCACCCAAATCTAGTGATTACTTGTTCAAATAGAAAATTCTTTGTTGTTTATGTGCTGTAATCCTTCACTAGTGTGGCTTCCGCCCATCTTGTTAGGTATTATGTCACAGTGATAATGTACCTTTCTCCTATTCTTTTTGTTGGTGGGTTGATTGGTCCCACAAAATCTATTGCCAAATTATCAAATGCCTGGAGTTTTACCTATGGTCACAATGGCATTTCGTCCCTTCTGTTGGGTTTTCCTACCCTTTGATAGACATCACATCTTTGACTCCTTCAAGTATCTGTGGATCATTGGCCACCATAGTCCTGCGTGTAATACCTTCTACGTGGTAGCTTTACCTGCGTAATGTCCTCATGCTATCCCTTTGTGGGATTCTGCTAAAACTCTTGGTCTTTCATGCTCTAACATCTACCTCTGCAAGATTTTATTTTCCCCCATCTTATATATATGTCCTGCAATCAGTTGATAGTCAGCGTCACGGACTACCAGGTTTTTATTCTGCGTGGTATTATACTCTTGTGTTGGAGTACCTGTGCTCAAGTACTGAATAATATCTGTTAAGTATTTATCAGTGATCTGGACTGAGAATAGTTGTGCATCTAGAAAGTTGTCTTCTAAATTCACAGGTTCTTCTCCATTTGTGACCCTTGATAGGTGGTCAGGTCCTGCATTCAACTTTCTTAGTTTGACGATGACTTCAAAGTTAAATTCTTGAAATAGGAGTAACCATCGACGGATTCTCCCCCCCAACACTGGCTTGTTGACTAGATATTTTAGGGTTGAGTGATCTGTGAACATATTAAAGTGTTTTCCCAATAAGTAATGTCTAAACGTTTTCATTGCATAGACCATAGCTATCCCTTCTCTTTCTGTTGTGTTATAGTTATGTTCTAAGTCTGATAGCTTCTGGCTCACAAATGCTATCAAGTGATCCAAATATCCTGCTCTTGGCTACTCCAAGATAGCTCCAAGTGTTATGGCTGATGTGTCTACATGTACGTGGAATGTATTCACCCAATATAGAAAGACTAATATCGACGTGGTGACCATATTTTCCTTTAGGGTATCTAGACCGTTTTGACACTCCTCGTTCCACTGAAACTTTGTATCCTTTCTTAGCATCTTTTCCATGTGTATCCTATTTGTCCTAACATTTCTCTTAGTTGATGGACTATTTTTGGTGGTGGTAAATTAACAATTACTGCGATCTTTTCAAGATCTAATAATAAATCTTGTTTTTATACTATATGGCCCAATAGTATCTCAAACGGTGTTCTGAATATGCATTTCTTTATATTCAGTGATATCTGAAACTGTCTGCATCTTTCCAAAATTAGTCTTAAGACTTCTACATGGTCTTTCAACAAATTGTAGACTATCCAATCATCCAGGTATACTTCGAGAAACTGGTGGATGAATTCCTTAAAGGGAACAATGACTGCTCTAGAAACGATTCCTGGTGCATTCTTCAGTCCAAATGGCATGACTGTGTACTGATATGATCCCCATTTTGTCACAAATGTGGTCTTGTATCTGTCTTCTTGTGCTATCTTGATCTGATGGTAGCCTGAGAATCCATCGGTGAATGAGTAGGCTTTGTGTCCTCCTACGTTCTCTAACACTTCATCCGTAAAAGGTGTAGGGAATGGGTCATGTAGGCATGCATCGTTCAACTTCCACAAGTCAACACATATCTTGATCCCTCCTTGTTTCTTGTCCTGTACTACCATCAAGCTTATCCATTTTTATTATTTGACCAGTTCTATTATGTCGGCTTCGAGCATCCTATCAATCACAACTTTGAATTTCTTCTTATATATGGGATTCAGTTGATATGGTCGTTGTCAGATCGATATCGTTTCTGGTTTGAGTGGTATATTCATCTCTCCTAGCTCTCTGGCTATACCCTTCATCTCTGTAAATGTTGTGGGAAACAAGTCGTTGTATTCGCGCAATAAATCTATTATGCTTTCCACCGTTTGCTCATCCCAGTAATCTCCAATGCTGGCCATTTTGGGATTCTTGGTTGTCCCAATATTGACTTTCTTTACCTTGATCGGTGCAGAAATGACTTTTGATTCTATGGGTGGCCCTTCCACTTCTATTTCTCCTTCTTCTTCTTCAATCTAAATATCACACGGATCATCTTCATCCGGTGCTTCCTCTTGCACATGGTAACATGACAACAGTTCCTTGATTGTTTGTTTATTCTGTTGTTGTTATTATGTGATGAGTTCTATTTATGGTGCTTGGATGAATATCGCTCCCCTTGTATTTTAAGAGAGGCATCTATGTTGGGGTTCTTATGCTCGAATGAGAAGTTGACTGTAAAATTTGGTTGCAATGGCATCGAGGTTGTAGTTCCTTTGCGCAATTCCTGGTCTCTATCCCAGTTCATTGGTATGCCCTCTAGAGTATGTATAAAATGATGAGGCCATTCATCTGGAGGTGTCATTTTCCACAACGTTCTACACTTCTCCAAGTGCTCCACTGTTTCTCTTTGTCCATCATCTTTATGTTGTTTGTTGTTTTTTTGTTTTTTGTCGAACCTTATGCGCAGTAACTGCTTACATTGGTACCAATCTATGATTGTATCTTTGTGTGCGCCCCACCATATTGTAGGTGTGGTCTTGAGAGCTAGATCAAGTGCTAACAGTCTCTGGTTCTCTAAGACTTCGTCTTCATACTATGCCAAAAATGTTTCCAAATCGTTTACTCTGTGGAAACTGGGTAGTTCTCTGATTTATGTGCCTACCCATCTTACTGCATGGTCTATTCTTGCACATCTCCTCATGGATACTTAATGTAGCCTTTTTTTCCAGTTCTCTAAACTGGTATCGAAATATTTTTCACAAGAATTGATGCTCTGCCAACTGATTATCTCATCTATAGTTGGGTTTACGTAATCCTCATCGCGCATAGTTGTTCTGTACAACTGGTTCATTTCCTCTATGCATAGGCAAGTAGGTTCTACAAACCTCTCCCCTTCTGATATGTCCAATGACGCAATGACCCTGTATTCTCCTAACTCAAATTTCATTTTCTTGGTCTACAAGTTGATTATGGCCTGGTTGTCAAACACCCAATACAGAAAAAGCAACGTTGGGTAAGGTGTTGTGTCGTCCACTATTTCAATGACTTCAAAATCTGCTTTAGTGCACACTCCATCTAGGTCTATTTTCACTCCTTTCAGTCTACCTATTGGGAGGACTCTATGTTGGTTTTCCAGTTTCAATTGAATAGGTGAATATCCTAGTGTGGTCTCTCCCATGCATTTCCATGTCTTCTTTGGTAGTACATTAACTTCAGATCCTATATCTAGTATGATGTCTCCCATATTTAAATATCCAATGTTGGCATTCAGTCTAAATTCCCCACTTGTTCTTCTTCTTATGTGTAGGTGATTAACTGTTTTTGGTTCTAGTTTTCCTTCCGTCTCAATACTACATTTTTCTAGTATGTTTTGAAATATTTTCACAGACGATGGATCACTTAATACCTTTACGCATGATTGAAAAAATCATTTGATTGTACTTACTTGTCCCATGGAATGTATTTCGTTGGTATGATCCAATAACGGAGGCATTTCGTATTCAAGTGCTTCCTTTCTTTGTTGCACAATTGAATTTGTCGCAATATCTTCCTTATGGAATTCTTGTTGGGCTTGCTTAAATATCTCCTTCTCCTTCTACGCGTCGAACTGCTTCCTCAGTTCAACATTCTTTTTCACCCATTGATTTTGTGCTAGCTCTTATCGAATAGTGTCGTCCCCTATTTTAGTTCCTCTGCGAGTAACGATATTAATGTTCCATTTTTTATCCCTTGCTTCAGTGGAAATCCACTGAACATTTTGGTTATTCTGGTTCCTCTTTTCCTGGATCTTTACTAGTAGTGTCAGACATTCTTCTGTATCTTGTTCTGATGCACGACAATACATACAAGTTGCTAGTGGAATGGGAATTCCCTTGCATAATGTCTCGGTTGTTGACAATTTTGACATACTATTGGTCCTCTACATCGTCCAAAACCTCCTCTTGCTCATCCTCCACCTATGTAGCCTACTCTATCTCCTCGCAGCACTTTATATTGAGGTGCCTGATTATACTACGCGATATTGTACTGAGGTTGTGTTGTGTTGTATTGTGGTTGTGTGTTATTGTATGGTTGTTGTGCAGTATTATACTACTATTTCACAGTTTTGTATGGAGTTGGAGATGGATTGAACTATGGTGTGGCTTTCCCTGTCATCATTTCTGTCTACACTCTATATGCGTCTAATGTCCATTCTCGCATCAACTCCATAGTTCTAAAATATTTGTCATCGTGGCCCACTAACTTGCAAAAGGTGCAGTATGAATTCTTTGGGACTGTCTGGTATTTCTGCATCATTCGACAGTGATAGGGGTTGTGACCTGGTTTCTTACAGAATACATACCATGGTCCTCCTATGGGTAACAGGTTTTGGAATTCCTGCTGCCATATACTGCACAAATGTTGGACATTCGTTCTTGTGGTGTCATTTCATCCTGCATGTGGTACACCAAACAACTTCTCGTTTGTCTTTGTTCTTATTCTGGTTTAGTTGAAATGTTAAATTCTTCAATTCCTCCTTCAACTCTTCAATAGCTGGGCCCGTTTGTTGGTACTAGTTTTCTTACAGTTGCAAGGATGCTTGCAAAGCCTCTGCCTGCGTCTGTAACTTCTATTGTCGCGATGGATATTTTAATTGTGTGAGTAGTGAATTGACAAACAAGTGTCTATGCTGCATCTCGTTCATGAGATATTTTAACTTTCCCTTCAGTCGCTTGAATCTCTTATCAATCTCCCATACAAAATCTTCTGGTTTATTTCTTATTTCGATCATCTCATTCATGTACTGATCTTTTGATCTTGGCTTCTAGAACTCGTTTATCAATAACTTCTTAATGTTTTCCAGTGTCCTTTTTGTCCTAGGGGCACTGTTTGTGTCTAAACTCATGTACCATTCTAGTGCACGGTCTCTTAGAATAATCGCTAACTACGCAAGTTTGGTATCTTCATCAATTATCTATTTTTCTTCCCAAATCTTTGCACAAATAAACAAGTGTTTCTCAGGGTCTTCTTCTGCTTCTCCTCAAAATTCTGGTAACCTGATAATGGGATCGTGTCCTGCCATTCTGAATGTTGAACTACTACCTCCGCGTGGTGTATATACTTGACTAGTGCTTCCTAAACTGGCTCCTCAAGTTGTTGTTCCTTGTGTGGATGTACTTCCTACTGTCTAACTACTTCTAAACTTCAGTTGTCTAAACGGTGGTCTTATCTTTGGTGTATTGGTCGCACATGGGTTTATGGGTTCCACACTGACATTAATATGGATAGGATTTCTACCTTCTCTCCCCGTTCTTGGACCCCTCGTCTTCCTCTCATATGTTTTGTGTAGGATTTCCTCAATCTAATCCATGTCCCGAAGATCCGATACCTTTTCCTCATCACTCGCCAAGCCTTCCCTCACGGCTATGGCTCTCTTCTTGGTATTCACCTTGTATTGGTAGGGTACTCCACTACGCGTCTTTCCATTTGTCACCATGATCTTCTTGATCTGGTCATTTTCCATCATGATTGGGTCCAAGGGTTCTTCTTTCTTGCCCTTATGCTTTCCTCCTTCCATTTCTCCTCTTCCTATCAGTGCTTCCCCCCTTCCCCCATGCACTCAGGGAAGTTTAGTTATCTGACTCCATTGTCATTACACCTTTATTATACAATAGTATCTTAATATAAGTATAAAATGATCGAATGTACCTTCCTCGGAGTCCATGTAGAAAATATTGCTCCATTGTGCTGTACAACTTCGTTGTGTCGACTGCAAACTCTGTTATAAAACTTTCCACAATACTGTCCAGCCATAAATCTACTGCGCGGGTGAATTTGTTGTTCACCTGCTAAAGATGCTCAATTTGTACTGGGGTCCACTCTAGCTTTTGAATCCGGTTCATTGTGTGGTTATCCTTCAACCTTAGTATCCACTCCTATAATAGATGTGGAAAATCATAGAAAAAGATTTCGTGTAAATCAGTAACCATGTATTTCTCAATATATTTATGAGGTGTTAGTCTAGGGTTTCTATTGTCATTTTGTGAAAAATCTAGCTCATTAGTTCTTATCCAAGTTTCAATATCATCTTTTGTGGGATTCCATGGTCTCAACATTCTCTTCTAATAGCTCATTTATCTAACCTTTTCTCGATCTGCCTCTGACAGATCTTCGACTTATATCCTCTACTCAATCCTCTCTTATTCCTACCAACGACAATAGAACCATTTGTTGGTTACTTTTCCTCTTCTATTCTATATGAGTTTATTGACCCAAGGTTCATGTCTGTTCGGGTTTCCAACAAAGCCTCTAAAACTATCGGCCCTCCTGGTAAACCAGAAGGCGACGCAACACATAGAATGCGCTGCACAATCTCACCCGAGATAGCTTTAATGGGTGGTTGTAAGACTCAGGTGTTTACAGCCTAGGATTGAGTGTGAGATAAGAGAGCTAAATATTGAACCACTATTATGACTTGTAAATGCAACATACTATTATTCACAACTTATGGAGTAATTCCAATAGCTTATTCCCTCAATATCACAACAACACTTTAACAGGCAACATAATAACTCATTCATTCAACATAATAATAACTTATTTAGAAAATAAATATATGCAAACATTCATCACACAACACAGATGTTACCGTGGTTCACCCCGTCCTGGGGTTACGTACACAAATATTTGGCTCTCATCTCTTTTATTATATTATTTTTGCATCTATAGTGCCACACGCTTACAACTCTTCTCAGTCGGGTAAAATCTATGTGAGGCGGACTAGATCACACCAAGCTCCATAGCCTATGATCTAACCCTCAGAATATACTCTCCCTCATCCTCTCTAGCTCAACAACTTATACAAAATGGGTCATACAACAAAAACCCTTACATATCGCATCAACTCATGCATAGCTACAATAATCGAAACCGAACCCCCTATGATACCTAAGTATCTATATTTATACATTTTGGGCTCTTCATCCATTTACAATACCTTACCAAAACCCTAACCCTATCATTGTTAGGTATTCCTCCCATGCATGCATGTTCTTCTTCCTTTCAACTGTTTCTTTCCTTGCATGCATGTGTGTTGTGTTTCCTTCTAGCTGTCACTTCCCTTGTGCACGCTTTCTTTCCCCAAAACCCCCATGCTTTTCCACTTTGGCTTGCCTCCAACAAGTATCCATTTATGTTTTCCAGAAGATGAAGGATTGATTTCTCCAATGAAATATAGGCCCCACTGTTGAAAAGGTTGTTGGAAAACATTGAACAGACAGTGAGATTGAACACACAGCGAGACTCTATAGACAACGAGATGGTTGGCTAATATTAAACAGATAGAAATTTTGGATTGTTTTCATTGATGGCAAGTTTGGATTAGACAGGTTGCAACAAGATCACGATTCAATCGTAACCATTGGATCATCAAAAATGAATCTAGATCGTAGATTACAGCCCATGTCGGAGTTTCGCAGATCGCAAAAAAGAGAGGTGAAAACAGAGCAACGAGAACTCCGATATCGCAATATGCGATATCGCAATGTAATCTGGACCATCATATCAAGCTTTGATCTGGACTGTTGATTCAAGTCTGTATCGGAGTTTCGAGAATCGCGATATCAAGGAGACAAGAACACACTGCAACAGAAATGCCGAAATCGCAAAACACGATATTGTGATTCAATCACAACCGTCGAGTCAAGATCGCACCTGGACCATTGATCTAACTCCATGTCGGAGTTTCGCAAATCGCGACTCCAAAAGGAAAAGAAACGAGTGCAACTAGGATTCCGATTTCGCGATGGGTGAATTCCCGACGTAATAGAAACCGTCAGATCTAAATATAATCTGGATCGTTGATCTGTTTTCTACATGGAATTTTGGGGATCGGGTTTTGGTATTGACAAGAGCATAGAACATCAGACATCGCGAAATCGCGATACGTGATTTCCCGATAAAGTATATAATGTGTGGGCCACCCAGGAGTCAGTGGAGGACATGTGTAAGGAGTACGGAGGAAGTCAGGGATCGGCATATCACGGGTCCAAGGGGCATATGCACATTATCATTGTAAACCCTAAAACCCCAACGAGAGGTATGGTGGCGGTCACGTGATAGCTGGTCACATGAACCATTGTGTAGACGAAAGGGGCTAAAGCTCGGGAAAGGAGCACATCGGGGATCGGAGAATCGTGGGTTCCGAGTACATGTGCATCTCGACACTGAAAGTGCCGAAACCCGATTTAAAAGGCAAGAATAATAAAGATAATCCAACGGTGCGGATAAACCTTGATTGTGATCGGAGGGTTACCGTTCCTTCTTGCAGTTAATTCCTCTGTTACGAATATTCTAAGTGAAACAGACTCGTGATTGTAAATGTGTTAACGTTTCAGTTACAGGGACAGTTGTCATTGTTCTGGCCGAAGGAGATGGGAAGTTGAATCGTCTATTCGAATGTATAAAAGAAGTGGAAAACAGACTGTGTTATGTTGGCTGTTCCGAAGGGAAAATGAATAAACAGTAAGAAAAAGAAAATGAGCATATATATAGAATGAAATTGAGAAAATGTGTAGAGTGAGATGAAATGGAGAGCATAAGCAGAGCAGAGTGAGTCAGAGCATAGGCAGAGAAAAATGAACAAAAAAGGTTGACGCAGAGCAGACCTGCTAAACAAACAGAAGAAGAGAAGAATTGCAGAACAGTTTGTTGAAGATCAGATACAGAGGAAGACATGTAAGAATTGATTTATCTGTGTAGTTGTCTGTGTATTCATTATTTGATATTCAAGGGTGGTTGGGAGGTGCTCGGGAGGACTTTTGTCCTCAGAAGTTCAAGTGGGGGCTTGAACATAGGAAGTTGTAGCTTCCATCTGGTTGTAGCCAGAGAAACAAGGGTGGCAGGGTGGTGCTGGGGAGAACAGGTGTTCTCTATTATTCAGGTTGGATTCTGTGTAACTGGAAGTTGGTGCTTCCATCCAGTTGGTGCTGGAACATTCAGGAAGTTGGTGCTTCCATCCAGTTGGTGCTGGAATAATTAGGGAGTTGGTGCTTCCTTCTAGTAGGTGCTAGAGAAACCAGAGAGTTGGAGCTCTCAAACAAGTTGCAGCTTGTAAAATAGAGGTAGCAGCCTCACATTGAGTTGGTGCTCATTTATAAATGATGTACAGAACTGCAAAAGACTGCCTATCATTTCGAAGAAGAAGAGGTTTTCTCCCTTTATGGGTTTCCTCGTGAAAATCTGTCTCTGTGTGTACTTTATGTGTGACTGATGGTTTTTACTTTTACTGTACATA
>ML786000.1:946733-972844 GCA_009831015.1 Picea engelmannii | reverse complement strand
CGGGGATCACTCGGAGGTATACCCACAATGATGAGTGGAAGCCTTTTGAGTTGATTTCGGGCTAGATACCCTACCCTTGTGTGTGGATCGGACTGTCGACTGTTCCCCCAGGATTTATTGTTGTTGGTGGTGACTTTAGTGGCCTATCTCTCTAGGTTCTTACCCGAGGTGACTGTGGAGGGGAAAGTCTTCATGGTACCTGGAATTGACGTTGACCAAACTCACTCGGGCTCCTTGGAGGGTATACCCATGATTATGTGTGGGATCTTGCACCAGGGTGTAAGTCCGTTAAGCAGGTCGTCAGTGTAACTTTTCCACCCTAGCCTCGCCCCTTCTCGTCTCGTTGTTGCGACGTTGGATTTCATCACCAACTAGTGGCTTCAAAATTAGAAGGTCTTGTTTGTCTGGTGCTTGTTTCCTAGATTTTGTTTACTAGCACGTGTTGTTTGTTTCTCGAAGTTGACCATAGAATTTTCTTCACGAAGTTTGTCACTCGTTTACAATAGCTCCTCCACGTCGTTCACGTAGAATGCAAGGTTTATCTCCAGAGCATCTGGACGGTTCTCAACCCTTGCCTACCAGTACACCTGAGGGCTCTCCTCGGCAGAGTGAAGTCCCAGTTGTTACCACACCACAATTGGAATCAACTGAATCTCTACAACCTTTTCGAATTACTAATACTAGAGAGGATTTTCGAATTCATCGTGGTTCTAAACAACCCTTTATGCGATTGAATTCTTCCGGAGAACTAGTTGTTACAACTTCTGGATCACCCGTTGGGCCTTTTCCTGGTGTAGAAGGCCAAGATCCTTTTTGGTCAGGTGATTTCCGAAGGATCCTTTTTGGTCCTGGTTCGCCTGTGGTCTACAACATCAACCCTCCGGTTTCTTCTGAGACAGAGACTGTACCATTGAATACCACTTATCAGTTTATTTCCCCTGCCGAGATGGCCCATCTCGAGAATACTACGAGTGTTCCAATCGGGTTAACTGCAACGGGTCTTTCTCCTATCAACACACAGTGAACGCCCAATGTCACTCCGACATTACCACCCGGATACCATGCATTGAATGCTTTGTTGAATGCTTCTGCTCCAACACCTCTGCAAACTCCGGCTAGTTCTCCAGGCAGTTCTTCTTTTCCTGGGCACCCTATTCCTAGTTTTATTTCGACACTCCCTCAATTTCCTTCTGGAAATCCTAATCCTAGTGCCACTATACCGTCCATTACACCAAACTTGCAGGTTCCCATTGGTGGCTTAGGTGGTACAACTCAACTTCCTCTTACCGACCATATTCCAATTACTATGCAACCTTTGCTTGGGACACAACTTCCAGTTGGAACACCACCTACGATAGGGGGACCAACCCCACCTTTTGGACAAAATATACCTCCCTCTTTGGCCCAGTATTGGAATCAGATGATTCAAAATCTTCCTCAAACGATTGGGGGGCAGCAGCAGCCTGTCCCTACTATAGGCCAACCTTATCCAGGTATACCTAATCCTATTTGGGGTCAGGGTCAAAATGCTCAAACTCAGGTCCCTAATCAAACTCAAGGTTACAATCCCTGGAACTACTATCCTCTCCAACCACCACCGAATCTGCCTGGGTCTTCCCATTATGGGTAGACTGCTTACGGTCCTACTAGTTTGCCAACAGGGCTTCCACCCCAAAGCCATCAGTACCCACAAGTCAATCGACAGTTACCTTTTCTTGCTACTTTGGATTTTCCAGATTTGTCTAGGATTTTAAATGATCCTATATGTCACTCTCCCCAATGACCTGTTATTCCATCCAAGATTCCATCGGACATTCCTAAATTCGACGGGAAAGTGGGAAAGGACCCAAACAATCACGTTATGAATTTTCACCTATGGTGTTCATCCAACTCATTGATGGATGACTCTATTCTTTTACGTCTTTTTCAACGAACCCTTATCGGTTCTGCTGCGAAGTGGTATATTGAATTGCCACAAGGTTTCTTCTCTGATTTCAACACCCTAGCTATGTCTTTCCTTACACATTACCAGTTACCGATCCGTTATGATACCGAGACTGAGATTTTGACTTCCTTCAAATAGACTAAAGGCACTCATATATCTGATCATATCCATGAGTGGCGCAGACGTCGACGCCTCATTAAACTTGAACTCCCCGATCAATTACTGGCCGAATGGTTTACGGAATCCTTTGTGAATGAAATTGGTAAAGACATTGCCAGGGTGGTGTTGTCACGGAGGAGCAGGCTATAAGTCGTTCTCAATATCTTGATCTTGTTTATTCACAAACAGGAACACTTTATGATTTGTTACCTGAATTACCTCGTCCTGGTGCTTCCAGCACTTCAACTACTCCAACTGCCTTGCATGCAGCTGATGGTGTGATTGGTACTACTCAAGCCCAAACACATTCTGTTTTAAGCACAACCCCTAAATCTACTTCTTCTAATGTTCAAAATGCTCTGTCTCCTGCCACCCCCACCGGCAAAAATTCTGAGGTAAACGATGTTCAATCTACCCCAGCCGGTAAAAACAAATCTAAAAAGGGGAGAGGCAAGAATAAGAAGGGAAAAAATAATAATCAAGCAGAGAAAACTAAAACCACTCCTGTTGAAGATCGGGATAAGCGCAAACCCCGCTACCCTTGCCTTATCTGTGGTGACTATCACTACACAAAGGATTGTCCACGACGTGCCGAGGTCACGAAGTTCCTTCAAGGAGCTCCAAAACCATCTACACCGGCTGTCTTGTCCCAACCCTTCCCGTCTCAGCAACAGGCTCAGTTGGTCATTCAATATCAACCCTCCTCTTCTACGACATCATATGTTTTGATGTGTACTGGTGATTCTAAGCAAAACAAAGTTGCACTCACGACTAGAGCCAAAGATTATACTCCATCTAAGGAGAAGGTTGATGATTTGCCTCCTTCATTGGTTCAACCCTCTCCAGCGACTCCACCTACAAATGGTCCTCTTCATCTCGAACAACCGAGTCTTGATACGGTTCTACGACCACCCCCAAAAGGTGTCATTAGAAAATCGTCTTTCAATCCTCATGCTCGTGTAGCCCAGAACTACAACATTGTTGAAGATCTGGCCCAGGCACCTTCAACGATGTCAGCCCTTGAAGTCCTTCAGTCTTGTCCTGCACAACGGAAGGCCCTGTTGAAAGCTATCGATGGAATTGACCCACCAGATATGAATTTAATAGTCTTTGACTTGGATGATCATATTCCACGGTTACCCCCGCAACTCTTGTTCTAGATACAAGTTGTTGTCTCTGACAAGAACATTTGCCGAACTATTATCGACGAGGGTGCCTCAACGTGTGTAATGTATTTTGCTTGTTGGAAAGCCATTGGCTCTCCTCCCTTGAATGAATCACAAAATACTCTTAAAGCCTTCAATGGCTCTAGTTTTAAGTCTTATGGTGTTCTTCCTTCATTACCTATCACACTAGAAGGTAAGACGGTCCAAGTTGAAGTGGAAGTCTTTGACGCTCCCCTTGATTATAATCTTTTGCTTGGTCGTAGCTGGATCGATTCCATGCGTGCCGTTGTGTCAACACTTTTTCATGTAGTACATTTCCCTCATCAAGGAAGGGTTGTTACCGTTGACCAACTTGCCTTCTTCAATTCTGATACCTGTACTGGCAACGTGTCGTTTATTGCTAAAACACCACCGGGTTATGAGAATGTTGGTGTAGGCCTTTTAAAGGACTCCTCGTTAATGGGTACTTTTCCCATTCCACCGCCCGATGTTCTGCACCCGTCAGTTTCTTCTATCAACATGATATCCACCATGCCTCATAAACTTCCTGCGTCACATGACCCTTGGATTGTCCCTGACCCTAGAGATCATCTTTGTTTCAGTGACGCAATGTCGTTAAGTCTGGTTGAATCTACCTATCAGGCCATTCAATCGGCAACACCTTCTACCTTTTCTCTTGATGAGTTGTCTCCCGATCATTTTCATGTTATTTTTCCCACTGATGAGATGATCATGTCCGTCATGGAGGACACCCCTTGGGATGATGGACATCATTGTTTCATACTCTTTCTGGAGCAACACACTCTTGAGAACTACTAACGGATTTCGACTCCGTCAACCGTTGTTTTCCTCTCGACGGTTCTCGCATCTTCACACGATGTGTTTGCTGAAGGGAACTTAAGTAATATCTCGCCCACGATTCCCATTGACATATCCATTAAACCTGGGATAGTCGAAAATTTTCATATTGGAGCTTCGTGTTCTCCCGATGAAATCGTCACCTATATGTCTTTGTTCAAATAATTTTGTGACATCTTGGCCTGGAGTTACGAAGAGATGGTAGGTATCGACCCTGCTATTGTTGTACATGAGATAAAGACATACCCCAGAGCTAAACCTATCCGGCAATGCCTTCATCCAGTCCACCCATGTAAAGCGGTGGCTATCAAACTCGAAGTTGAAAAACTTTTGAAAGCCGGCTTTATTTATCCGGTGGCTCTTACAGAATGGGTTTCCAATCCTGTCCCGGTTGACAAAAAAGGTGGCAGTATTCGTGTATGTGTTGATTATAGGGATATTAACAAAGCTTGTCCCAAAGACAACTTTCCTACCCCCTTCGTCGACCAGATTGTCGATGATTGCGCCGGCAGTGAAATCTTCTCTCTCATGGATGGTTTCTCTGGCTATAATCAAATTAACATTGCTCCTGAGGACCAACATAAAACTTCTTTTATTTGTCCTTGGTGTAATTTTACCTATAGGAAACTCCCTTTCGGACTTAAGAATGCGGGCGCAACTTTTCAATGCGCGATGTCTTATTCTTTTTATGACATTAAGAATATCGTTCAACCCTATTTGGACGATTTACCAGCTCATTCTATGTGCAGATTCGATCACCCTACCCACCTCCGGGCTATTTTCGTTCGCTGTCGGTTCTATCATATACGTTTAAATCCTCATAAATGCGTTTTTTGCGTAGAATCTGGTCGTCTTCTAGGTTTTATTGTTTCGCATCAAGGGATCCAGGTGGATCCTATTAAGGTTGAGGCAATTCTTAATCTCCCTCCTCCTTCTACACTACGCCAGTTGCAAAGTTTGCAAGGGAAAGCAAACTTTCTTCATCGTTTTATCCCTAATTACTCCGATATAACTCGTGGTTTTATGCAGCTATTAAAGAAAGATTCCAAGTTCGTCTGGGATACCGTTGCTAACAATGCTTTTGAAGCTTTAAAGTTGTCCCTAACGTGAGCTCTGCTTCTCTTTCCTCCTGATTACAGTCGCGATTATTTCTTTTATCTTGTTGCCTCAGAGTACACTATTGGCATGGTTCTCATCCAAGAGGATGATGCACACAACGAACATGTTGTTTACTACTTGAGTCGAAGTCTCACACCAACTGAAATCAAGTATCAACATGTTGAAAAACTGGCCTTGGCTGCCATTCAAGCCGTCCAACACTTCTGGCATTATATTCTCTCATGTAAGACTACGGTGATTTCTCATTGCAACCCCATGCAACATATTTTGACACATCAATTTCTTGGGGGCAAGTACTCCAAATGGATTTTCATACTTCAGGAGTTTGACTTGGAATTCGATCGCGCCAAGTCTAAGAAGTCATTGGTTTTTGCTGAGTTGATATGTGATTTTCCTCATTCTGCAACGGAAAATGTAGCAGTAGATTCATTACCCGATGAATCTCTTTTCCTTATTAGCACTAACGATCTTTGGTATGGGGATATCATTATATATCTCCAAACCCAGACTTTCTAGCCTACTTTATCTAGTACGGAATGACGTTGCATACGTTATCAAGCGTGTCAATACATTATCCTCGGGGATACTCTTTACCGTCGTGGAATTGACTCTGTTTTTCGACATTGTCTAACATTTGATGAAGCCGAGAAAGATTTTACTGACTGCCATTCCGGAGCATGTGGTGGTCATATGTCTGGGTATGCTACTGCCCAGAAGATTTTACGCGCGGGATTTTTTTGGCCTTCTTTGTTTAATGACTGCATTACTGCTGTTCAGAAATTCCATACCTACCAGACCTACAATCAGAAAATTCGGTCACATCCTACTCCTCTTCATCCTATGGTCTCAGTTGGTCCTTTTGCAAACTGGGGCATCGATTTCATGACATGTCACCCTCACTCGGCCGAGGGGCATGGTTACATCATTGTAGCTATTGATTACTTTACAAAATGGGCCGAGGCGATGCCGACATTCGATAATACTGGAAAGACCACAACGTTGTTTCTTTTTAATCACGTCATAGCTTGTTTTGGTGTGCCTCAAGCTATCGTCACTGATCACGGTAGTCACTTTAGTAATTTTGTGATGTCGAAACTTATGAAAAAGTTGGGTCTTCGTCATGATAACTCAACACCCTATTATCCACAAGTTAATGGTCAAGTTGAAGCAATCAACAAAGTTCTAATAACTATGCTTCAATGGATGATAGGAATTCATAAAACAAGTTGGCACACAATGTTGTTTTTGGCATTGTGGGCATACCGGACATCTGTCAAATCCGCTACTAGGTTTACGCCTTTTAGATTAGTCTATGGTGTGGAAGCCATTCTTCCTATAGAATGTGAGATACCCTCTCTGAAGCTAGCTATAGAACTCTTACCCAACACTTCTGCTGAAGAAGAATGTCTATTGTATCTAATGCGATTAGACGAAACTCGACATGACGCCACTCTAGTAATAGAAGCCCAGAAGAAACGTGTCAAGGCACAATATGACAAGCATGTCAAACCTCGCATTTTCTCCGAAGGTGATCTTGTTCTTCTCTATGAATAGGATCGAGATGTGTTAGGAGCTGGGAAATTCGAACCCATGTGGCAAGGTCCTTATATTGTTCGCTGAGTTTTGGAAAAAGGAGCATATGAGCTGGTAGATTACGATGGTATCCCTTTGAGTGAACCCAGGAATGGGTTGTACTTGAAGAAGTACTATGCATAAATCATTTGTGCACAAGTACCTTTATTTTAATGTATCATACTTTGTGTGTGTTACTATAGTTTACTTTTGTCGTTATCTGGTCTCTACCCTTATGTGATGTTGTGTTTGATTTCCAGATGTCGAAGTCTTTGCTACCCTATATTGGCTTCCCTGATGGCACTAGCCGTAGTACTCGGAACCTTGCGTCCGCTGCATGGGAAATCTATGCCCCAACAAACGAACTTGTGTCTTTACGAGGTGTGTGCCTTGGTCGTGCGACCAACAACATTGCAGAGTATAGCGTCATTATTGAATTATTGGTTGATGCTATCTCGCTTGGAATTTGTCATTTGGTTGTGCGACTTGACTCACAGCTTGTAGTACTACAGCTAAGTAATATCTACTCTATTCGAAGTCCTACTTTGTTACGGGTGTATTTGCGAATTCGCCTCTTGGAACGTTATTTTGATCACATTGAATATCAGCATATTCCTAGATGTCTTAATACATTAACAGATGCTTTGGCTAATTATGTATTGGATAGACATTTGAACCATTTATAAATTAAACACATAAAAATTCACACAATATATAGTAATCTGGTAGAAGCCATCTGTATATATAACGATCAAAAGAGTTTTTACAAAAAGTTTGTCCGAAGACCAAAATATCAAAAACTGAAGCTTGTAGCTTCTACAACATGATGTCATGGATGACGTTCACGGTAACACACGACTGCCCTAGCTACCCTACGGAGCAGTCGACTCATAGCTGCTGATACCCCTACAGTATGACATTGATCGTGTCGTGGAACCTCTTCCAGAGCCATATCTGGAATGTCTGCAGTAAGGCCCTCTAGATTCTGTTCCACTACTTGATAATCCTCAACATACTGTGGTGCTACCGCTACCTCTCCTCGTTGCTAGATGGGAGAAGTGTCGGGAGGTCTACACGGTCCAACATCTATGTTATCAACAAACAATTTTGTATTAGTCTTTGGATGAATGTATAAAACAAAAAACATTTGAATATGATAAAAATTCACAAAAAACCTTTGAAAAGAAAAAATGCGTGTACTTCTTACCCAAGTCACCCCATTGAGTATCCTCTGGTAGTGATAAATCCAGATCTCCTTGGAAATCCAACCCGACATATGCATAGTCATCAACCATCAACATTTGGGTTTGAAGCCAGTCAAAGAAAATATCGTCGTACTTGACGATCGGTCCTGCTACGTGCCGAGCCATGAGCCGACACCATCTCAGCATCCTTGGATCCCTGGGACCCGGTATGTTCCACTCAACCTGTAGTCTAAATACAGGGACCCTCTCAAGGAAGAAGGACACCAACAACGATCCATACCCGAATTGCTTCAGGTCACCTCGCCTACATTTGGTCAATTGTTTTTTGATACTGCGAAGCACAGCATCTGCCAAGTTGAATACTCGAGGCTCGGTACACTCGATGGTGTACTGGAAGTAGCTCTGTAATTCCATATGAGGAGCAGAACTCCCAACCATCCGAGCTATAGTAAAAAGGATAGTGCGGAGGGTCAAGTCTTGTACCCCCCAGATAGCCACTTTTCCTTTTTTCCTCTCAGCCTCGGGAACGCAGTATTGATTGCAGTACTCACTCATATTTATCCCACCACCTCTACTACCGGTCAGGCTCACATAGTATCCGCGTCGGGACAATCCCGTCAGAAAGTAAATGTCCTCAATGTCTATGGACAGTGTGTGAGCTCCCACATGAAAAACTTGTTGATCTGGGTCCCACATACGGACCAGGTACTCTAGTAGTCTGACTTGGGCCCTCATGCCTGGGATGCGAAAGTATTTCAAGAGCCCACAATCTCTCAATGCAGCTATGGTAGGAGGATGATTATTGGCCATTTCATTATCCTCTTCATGTTCCCTTTCATGCCACTCAAGCACCATGTTTATGGCCAATTATCTGCACAAGGAACATAAAAGGAGGATTAATAACTTTTTCATGCTTTAGATCTTTTTCATTTGGTTAAAATTTTAAATTTTTTTTGGGTTTTGTGGTTCTCGCAGGTGCCGCATTTGCACAGTGCGAGAACCTCGCAGGTGGATTAATTCTTACCTGCGAGAATGCATCATTCTCGCAGGCCCCGTATGGGTTGCCTGCGAGAATGACAGCGCGCATATAGGGCCTAGAAAAACATCTTAAAAATGGAAATTTAACCAATGAAATGACAAAATGAAACCATGAAAATGTCAAGGAAGAGGAGCCTACCTTAATGTCGCAGACAGCTCACTGAATGGTCTCTCGTAGCTCCCGCAATCTAACGCCGAACTCGGAGGGTAAAAGAGGGTAAAAGAGGAGTTTTTTGAGCTCAATAGTGAAAATGTAAAATGGTATGGTAAAAAAGAGTATTTACTTATTTTATTTACTTTTACTATATCATTTTGGGTTTTTTATAATTATTTATCAATTAAACCCTAATCACTAATGTTATGATGAGTGTAACTCTTGCAGGTGTGATGACTTGGATGATCAAATACAGGGATATGGACATGTTTTTCTTGGTTATCGTGTGTTTTTTATTGTTTTTTAGGGTTTTTTACATAAAACCTCGAGCATCATTTTTGTCCGTTCTTGCGCTCGTAAATACATGAGAATGTGATCGAGCATAGATTTATCACTTTTTTGGGCTCAGCAAGGTTATACGAAAAAGGAACCCCCCTGGAGTCTTCTTTAAGCTCTTTTCAGACTCTCTAAACATGAAAAGATCATCGAGCGGCCTTGTTATTTTCACGCTCGATAAAGTATTTGAAATAAGCGTCTGGTGAGCGATAATTTATCTCTTTTTTGGTCTCGTCCAGACTATCTTATGAAAAATGAATTGAGAGAGTTCTCTTTTAAGTGTTTTTCCAAACTCTATAATCTTGAAAAACCTTCGAGTTTTCTATCTCTGGACTCGTTAAACAAACATTGACAGACCCGTGATGGGACCGAACCACTCCTTATTAGGGTTCGTTAAATATACTCCAAGGGACTCGTATGAAGGATGAGCTTATATCAACAAGCATATGTTATCCTCCTCAAGCTTGCGTAAAAATAAAGAGGTACTCGCCAGAAATGGTGGGGGAAAATTTGGGAAAGGGATATGTTTCATCTTCATATTGATTGGCAGTAAGTGTCACTCTTGAACATGACACCCCCTATTCATCGCATTTGAAGCTGGTTTGGGAAATCCATTTGTCTCTCATTCGATTTGCTACAAGGTCATTCCCTGTGTCGTCTTTGAGTCAATGCTGCCAAATCCTTGGTCGTTTCGTTCATATGTTCAAAAGAAGTCCATCTGAAACCTATATTGAGTTGGCCATCTGCAGTTATCCATTCTTTTCGTGTCGGCCTTCCCTGTGTCCGATCCAATTTGCAAAATGCTCTATTTCACCTTCAAACTCTGTTACTCATTTCGTGTCATTGATGGGGGATACATCAAGGCCCTCCTGTGATGAGTTTTGTTCCGTCGACTTCAACTCATTATCCGGAAACAAGACTTAGAAATCATGTAGTACCTTGGAGATTGCATGCCTCAATGGCAGGTTTCCTCGCTTTCGACAATGGGTTTGCATCATTGACCCCTGATCGAAAGATTCCATCGGATGTTCGACTTCAACTCATTTATTCACACTCGATGGATTGTACTATAGTACCTTGGGAGTCATTGACATCAATGGTGATTTCCCTCGCACTTGTTAACGGTTTCATCAATGACCGGTAATCAAGTGGTTTCTACCATGTTCGACTTCAACACATGTAATCACATGGTTAGATTCGTACTTTGGGAGACGAGATTGAAGATCCTGGATATCATCTTTGTGATCTAGGTTGCGATGGAGTATGTATAATTTGTGACACATAGATCCACTGTGTATGTTTCGTGGCTATGTCGTCTTGAGTTGAAATTTCTCGCATAGATCCACAGTGTATTCCGGTGGCTATGCTATATTTTGACGGCATGGATCCACAGTGTATGATTGGTGGCCATGACCCATGTCTATAATGTCATCAGTCTGTGATCTGAGTATGGGAATGCCTACCTCAAAATTGGTATATATGATATTCTGTAGATGCTTGGTTGTTTGCAGGTTTCCAATTAGATGTGCTCCTGGTTCTCGACACACACATGCAGCTTACAAAGTCTATTGGCTATCACTGGTTCCAACCTCACACGTTGGGGGGAATTCTATTACCCATGATTTTGGTCGTCATAATGATGGTGTACTCAGGCTCTTCATTAGAAATTTCTCCTGAGAAAATTTACCTTCATCTCTTTCCAGAAATCACATTTTTGAGGACTGCTCGCAGGCTGCTAGTATATTTTCCTGCGAGAATGCATGATTCTCGCAGGCTGCCTTAAGCCAGGGTGTGAGAAGTCCGCACTGTGTTGAACTGCTAGGCTGTGAACTCTTTCTAAAGAAGGGAAAAAGATGAATTATCGAAGCTTCTAGAAGGGAATCTTCTAGAAGGATGAGATGGAATTCAAATGGTTATCCTAGTACTGGATTCCCTGATATTTTGGGATCATTCTTATCCAAGTAACCAATTCATTCTCTCCTATATATTGAGTGAATTCTCATGGAAAAAGTTGGAATCAAACAAGGTTACACAAGATTCATTGGAGAATTGGTGAAAGACTGTGTGAAGGATTGATGCTACAGCAGCTAAGAACTCCAACAAAGTTTATCAAAGGTGGTTGATCTTCTTCATGCAAGTGAGAAAGTGTGTGTGTCAGAGCCAAGGGCCATCGAAAGGAAGTTTGCAACATCAAGGATCAGGTTGTAATCTTTACTTTCCATCAATATGATATAGTAATATGTCCCTTTCCCATAAAGCTAATTCCACTTTATTGTATAACTCCTTGATCATATACATAGATTCACTGTTGAATAGATTGTGCTTTCTTCACTTTGGTTGGTTTGTATTGTTTTGGTCTTGACTGTACGAGATCAGTGGAGCAAAGCGGGAGCAACAAAGACCAAAGGAAGCGATCATAAGGTATGTACTTTGTTTTTTCCTCCTATTTAATTCAATGGTTAAAATCTAGGGAAAGAGTCATATTATGTCTTGCTTTGTTCTAGATCCAGGTGGATCTAGGGAGATCGGTTTGTGTCTGCACTTGCGGATTTATCCAATAACAAAGCCCCATCAAAGGACATTTTCCAGACTAGATTTCCTACATAATATTCAACTGTAGGTATTATTTTTCTGACTGTTGTTTCAACTATTTGAATACCAATGTGAAAAATAGAGGAGCCAAGTTCATCTTCTACAACATATATGGGATGGTTACTAGGATTTTCATGATCACTTACCAAGTAATCCAACCTTACTTCCCTGTACAGTCTTTGATGTTCTCCACCAAACACAGGTATGGTGGCATAATTGAGATCCATTTGTAGTGTGCCTCCTACGTTTTTAGCCCATGATCTTGACAGAAGCATCCCAAATTTAGGAGGCATGCCAGCCACAATTACATCCAACACCATACTTTTCATAGGTAGCTGATATAAATTAACAACTATGTCTTTAATGAGTCCCAGACATTTAAGTTTCCTGGATTCAAATGAATATAGGTCTATATAAGGCTTAGTGATGTTGAAACCTAATTCATCCATTACCACTTTTGGCATGACATTGTGTGAAGCTCCTTAATCCATTAAACAATTATGCAATATTTTTTCATGAATATTAAGAGATATGTAGAAAGGATGAGAATCATCATATATGTCTTCAATATCAAGTCCAATGGTTATAGCAGGGTTTTCATCTTCAAGATTTATAGTATCTAAAAACGTGACATCAGCAGGGGGCTGCAATGCTTTGAGAACATATTTTCTAAAAGGATATCTTTTCATCAATTCTATCAGAGGTATGGGGATTCTAATCTTATTAATTTCATTTTCCAAACTGAAAGAAGAAACGAGATTCTCGGTTTCCTTTACCTCTGTAGTACTAACCTTGACAAGATGCTTTGGTTGTCAATCCATTTTAACCCCTGGACTTTCATTACTGACTCCTGATTTAACTGGAGCATTAGACTTCTTGGTTTAAACAAGTATATCCACTTTGGGTGTGTTTGATGTGGACCTAATATCATATTTTTTCCTTTTAGGTTCTTTCTAGATAATTTCATCAACATCCCCTTCTTCAATTTGATTTAGTATAAGAGCATCTTCATAATCTTGTTGTGTCAGATGAGTAGGAAGTAATTTTGTATCATTTAAATGCACTGTAGGATCGTCTTCAGTGTCATCCACTTCTTCAACTTCTTCCACTACATTATTTTGGAAAGGAGGCAAAACTTTCTAATCTTCTTGATTTCTCCTTTCTCTGGGTAAGATTTGAGGGACATTGTAAGGCCTCCTAAATTGATTAGGTTTTTGTATCCACCTTCCTGTGTAGGTATGCTAGGTTTTTTTTTTCCATCTTCAGCCTGGCCATTTCAAATGTCAAGTTTTTCAACATTTTGGCCATTTAATCCATCTTAGAATTAGGTGTTGTATGAGAAGAAGAAGGGAGTTCTTGTTTCTATTTTTTCGTCTCTCTATCACCTCTGGACTTCAACTTCTCTGTTGCTAGTATGTTGGATTCTACCTCAATGGTTGCTTCCTACATCAAAATCAGAGTAGCAGACCTCCTTTCTCTCAACAATAGAGAAAACTTAGCATCAAAGGCATTAGAAAAATTAATCTTGGTTGATGTTTCTGTGGGCTTGATTTCATCTAGAATTTTGCTATACATTTTATTAAACCTTTTAATAAAATTAGATATAGATTCTCATTGTTTTCTTTTCAAAGCACCAAATTGAGTGATGTAATATAAGTAGTATTTCTTATCCCCCCAGTGTCTTAAAAATATATCATCCAGTGCATCAATATCAACAATTGAATTGGGAGGCAGGCTTATAAACCATTTCCTTTCCTCTATATCTAAACTTTGCACAAAAAGTCCCATCCAACCATTTGCATGCTCCACATTAAAATTATCTGCAAAACTGTAGAAAGAGTTTAAGTGTTCTCCAGCAGTAACTTCTCCCTCTCCATTGAATCTTGGAAAATACTTCATATAATCATTAGGTGGGAAAGCATGCATGACTTGTGGCAGGTTTAATGGTGCATATCTAGCTACAACAATTGCATCCATTCTATTTACAACCATATTTACCACAGTTGGTGTTTGGACTGTAGGAGTGAGTATAATTGGTGATGTAGAAATAAAGACAGTTCCTTGAGTGGAGCAACTTAACTTAACTGAGATAAGTCTTTGATCTTCAGAAAACAAAGGTTTCTTTTCTGGACCAAAGTAGGTTGAAGGTTCTAGAAAAAGAGGATTTTCAAATGAATAATAATGTGGTTTATTCTCTTCAGAAGAAAAGGAATGAGGTGATGATGAGAGTGTATCTAGTTCACTTTTAATATATTTGGTAAAATATTTCAAAGATTCAGCTACAAATAAATTATTTGTTTGTTCTTCTTCAATGAGCTCAGCAAATTGATGCAGGAGCATCCCTCACGACAAGAAAAATCAACATGGAAGCAGAAGACAGTTGGAAGACGTCCAGCGCAAGCTTTTGAAATTTTAAATTTTCTCTTGAAGTTGATGCGCTGAATATAAATGAGATCATTTAATTTAGGCGCCTTGGTAAAAAAATGTAATAAGACCTCGAGCCATACGCTCTCGTCTGAAGTAGATGGAGGCATTTATAGTGGTAGATGCAGGCAGATAGAATTGAATTCTTAGATTAGACAGTTCTAGAAGGAAGGAGGGAAACCGAATATAGACACCCTCATTTGTATCATTGTAACAATAGCTAGAATAACTCAGAGCAGGGAAGAGCATAGGAGAATAGCAGAGAATATTTGTAGAAGACACCCATGTACAGATCTTGAATTAATAGAAGAAGTTGATTCGTATTCATGGTTGTTGTGTTATTCTTTGTGTATGTGTGTTGAATGATCTGCTTCTGAATACTACTTCATGTTATGCATTTGTTATTATGCTGTGTGTATGATTTCGTGGATTAAGATCGAAATCTGAGAGGGAGTGAGGTGAGTTACAATTGTTTCTCCTTTCAGTGAGGATTCCTGCAGGGGGTGCAGTTGAAGTCGTCCGCAAGGAGTGCGTTGATAGAAGGCTCGGGATTTAAACTCTTGTTCTCAACACTCAGAAGTGAAAGTGAGTTGTTGAAGCCATGCAAGGAGTGCGTAGGCTAAGGAGAGTCTCAGTCGTGACACTGAGCGAAGCATTGAAGGACTGCTACTAAGGGCATATACAGAGTCAGAGAAGCTCGAACAACTGAAGTGTTCGCAGGCTTGCCGTAAGGAGTGCGTGCAAAGAACCTCGTTGAGGTTGAAGTGATTTGATAATGCTCAGGAAGGATAGGCTTCTAAGTCGTTGAAGATCAGCGAAGGTCAGTGTGACGTGAAGTCAGAAAGAAGCATCGCAGGTTGACGAAGCGGTGAAAGAATCTTGTGAGGAGATACTTCTTTCATTTCACGGATTTCACGACGAAGAACGGAAGGTCGAAATCTCCTAAGGAGATTTCGCGAGATTCTGAGGATCGTTAGATCTTGCAGAGGTGAAAGGAGGTTATGACACGAGGGTCCGAGGATTTTGAAAATCAGGAGAGGCAGGGTCGTTGGTTAAGAGTCACAGGAGCCGTCAGATCTACACGTGGTGTCGTGTATCGGGGACTCGGGAGTTGAAGCCCCTAAAGTTGTGGAGCAAGAGCAGCGAGATCATGAGACGCGATATCCCTGTAAGATCAGAATCGTTCGTCGAGGAGGACGTGTGTAAGGAGATCCTTATCTCGCGAACTCAGGAGTTCGCTAAGTAAATACCCAAGTATTGGGTATTCAAAGTCACGAGGCGCGAGGACGCGAGGCGACGAAGGAGAGAGAAAATTGCAGCTGTCCATCTGAGAGGACAGGTGGCAAGAGATCGATGATCTCGCGAACTCGGGAGTTCGCTAAGTAAAGACCCAAGTATTGGGTAGTCAAAGTCATGAGACGTGAGGTCGCGAGGCAATGAAGGAGCAAGAGGATCGTAACCATCCATCTGAGGAGGATAGGTGGCAGAGATCAGGGATCTCACGCACTCGGGAGATCGCAAGTTGAGAGTCCAAACATTGAATACTCAAAGTCGCGACGCTGCGAGTAGCGAGGGAAGGATAGCCATTGGATCCGGATCACGGGAGGACCGTTGGATCTTCGCAAGGGATCATATCTCGGGACCTTGCAAGAAAAGGTTTGAGAGTTTGGTTATGGGGATCGCGAGGTCACGAGATAGCGATATCTCGACAGCTGGAGCAGTGTGGGCCAGAGAGGAGCGTGAGTGGAATACTGGTGTCACCAGGGATTCATGAGTTGCGAAGTGCCGAGGAGCCGAGACTCATGTGGACGTTGAGTCGCGAAGTGTCGAGGAGCCGAGACTCATGTGGACGCTGAGTCATGAAGTGCCAAGGGGTCGAGATTCTTGTGGACACGTGGCAGAGTATAAGGTGGGACCACGCATCTCGGGTACTCGTGAACTTGGAGGGTGAAAACTCGACGGTTCAACCGGCAAGGTCACGAGGTTGCGAGATTGCGAGGGGCACTAACAATTGAGCCTAGCCCACGATTGCATGTGGAAGGAGCTATACCCGTATCACAGATTAGGTATCGCAAGATTTGAAAGGAAGATTTTGGAGGCTTGAGTCACAAACTCGCGAGATAGCGAGGTTTGGCTGACCTCGGAAGAAGATTGTTGTGGGTGCAGATTTCCCAATAGGGAAATAGAAGAACCTTCGAGTTCTTCGGGCCGAGGAGAAGAAGGTCCTGTGAGAGTGGATGTGCCCTAGGTGAGGAGCGCGCCTGCGTCAGAGTGGTATCAGAGCATAGAAAAAGTTTCTTTTCTTTCTATAGCAGAGGACAGAGAAAATTCACCATGTCGCCAAGGAGAAGAGGTAGACAATCACCTGATCCAGAGGAGGAAAGGGAATTGTCCAGAGAAAGAGGTAGGCAAGTACAAAATCCATACGTAGAGAGAGGAATGAAAAATCTTCGTGCCAGAATGGAGGACATGGAGATAAGGCAAAGGAGAAACGTTGATGCGGGAGATATCAGTGAATCCGAGGATGAAGGTGATGCTGGACATGAAGAGGAAGAAATCCCAGCAGAAGATCCAGCCAACGAGCGTTTGATTAAGGCTATCGCTCGGATGAGTTCGAAAACAAAAGTGGACATTCCAGCTTATGAAGGGAGTTTGGATGCGGAAGAACTGCTAGACTGGATTAGATCTCTTGACACTTACTTCGATTATGAAGATATCGAAGATGATAAAAAGGTCAGACATGCCGTCACAAGATTGAAAGGACATGCAACCTTGTGGTGGGATAAACTGCAAGATGACAGGCGTTGTCAAGGCAAGTAGAAAATTAAGAGCTGGGACAGGATGATTGCAAAGATGAAGGAAAAATTCATTCCTAGGGATTATCAAATTTCTTTGTTCAGGAGGATGCAGAACCTGAGACAAAAGATGATAACAGTAAAGGAGTATACTGAGGAATTTTACAGGTTGAATATCAGGGCAGGTCATTGTGAAAGCAATGACGAAAAGGTGGCCAGGTATATGAATGGCCTGAGGTATGAAATTCGGGATGAACTAAATTTGGCAACCATCCGAACTATGGAGGATGCTTACTAATTGGCTCTGAAAGCTGAGGAGAAGTTGAGCAGTAAACAAAGTCATAGAGGTAGAGGTAGGAGTCAACCCAAAGGTAAATCGGTTGCCCAAGATAAATACCAAAATCCCAAGGAGGAATGGAAAAAACCTCAGACTCAGACAGAAAGAGGTGGAACCTCACAGAAAGGGCGATATGCTGAACAAAAAGAGTAGCATACTGAGTAGAGAGGAGGATATGCTAATAATAATAGGTTTCCTCATACCAGAGGTAGAGGAAGAGGAAGAGGTGGAGTAATCACATGCTTCACATGTGGAAAGAATGGACACAAGTCATTCGAGTGTCCGGAGAAAAAAAGAGAAACTGGAGAAGCTCACATCGCCGAGGCACAAGGATGAGATGTTGAGGCAGAGTACGTTGAAGGCGGAAGATCGCTAGTGATGAGAAAAGTCCTTTTGACACCGGAGAAGGAGATGGAGAACTCAGCACAGAGGAACAGTCTTTTTAGGACTGCTTGCAAGACCAAGGATAGAGTATGCAAAGTCATCGTGGATAGTGGAAGCACCGATAATCTCGTTTCAACCGAGATGGTAGAAAAACTGGAGCTGGAGACAACTGATCATCCAAGCCCATACAAAGTTTCATGGCTACAGAAGGGACATCAGGTAAATGTCACTAAACAGTGCTTAGTTGACATAAAGATAGGAGGATATAATGATAAGATTTTATGTGATGTTATTCCTATGGATGTCTGTCACTTATTGTTGGGTAAACCATGGAAATATGATAGAAATGTAATTCATGATGGGAGGATGAATACATATACCCTGAAGAAGAATGGGAGGACTCACATGTTGTGTCCAATTGAAGATAAAGAGGTGAAGCCGGAAGCAAACAACATAGTACTTCTCATGAGTGGCAAGGAACTTCTTACAGAAGTTAAGAAGAAGAAGGATCCACAATTCTTTGTAGTCAGAAAACCGAGAATTGTTCTGACTAGCACAAGGGTGGATGATTTGCCAGAAGAAGTTCAAGAATTGCTGGAAGAGTTCGTTGATATTGTGGTGGAAGAATTACCTCATTCATTGCCACCAATAAGGAGCGTGAGTCACCATATTGATCTCATACCAGGAGATAGTTTGCCAAACAAAGCTGCGTACAGATTGACGCCGCAGGAGAATGAGGAGGTTAAAAGACAGGTCCAGGAGTTGTTGGACAAAGGCTTGGTCAGGGAAAGCTTGAGTCCGTGTGTTGTTCCAATAGTACTCAGTCCGAAGAAAGACGGAGGATGGAGGATGTGCACTGATTCAAGAGCCATTAACAAGATAACCATCAGGTATAGATTCCCATTGCCAAGGATGGATGATTTGATGGATTGCTTAAGTGGAGAATTTTTTTTTTCAAAGATAGATTTGAAGAGTGGATATCATCAGATTCGTATGAGAGAAGGTGACGAATGGAAAACAACATTCAAGACAAACGAAGGGTTGTATGAATGGCTTGTCATGTCATTTGGCTTGACAAATGCACCAAGTACCTTTATGAGGTTGATGAATGAAGTCCTGAAGGATTTCATCGAGAAATTTGTCATCATGTATCTGGATGACATATTGGTTTTCAGCAAGACAAAGGTTGAACATTTGAAGCATTTGGCTATTGTGATGAAGAGACTACAACATGAGAAGCTACTGATAAATATGAAGAAATCTTCATTTATGAAGACAGAACTCATTTATTTGGGGTTTGTTATTTCTGCAAATGAGTTGAGAATGGATCCAGATAAGGTGGAAGTAATCCAGAATTGGCCATCACCGAGGAACATATTTGAAGTGAGGAGTTTTCATGGTTTGGCTAGTTTCTACCAAAAATTCATTAGGAATTTCAGTGGAATTAGTGTAGCAATGATGGATACAGTGAGGAAAAGACATAAATCTTTTCACTGGACGGAAGAGGCTGAGAAGAGTTTCAATTTATTGAAATGAAAGATTACAAAGCAACCAATTTTGGTGTTGCCAGATTTTCAGAAGACATTTCAGGTGAAATGTGATGCAAGCGGATTTGCCATAGGAGCGGTCTTAAGTCAGGAAGACAGGCCGATTGCATATTTCAGCGAGAAGTTGAATGAGGCAAAAGAGAAATACTCCACATATGATAAAGAGTTCTATGCCATCATACAGGCATTGAAGAAATGGAGGCACTATTTGATTCCAAAAGAATTTTTTTTATATAGTGATAATCATGCATTACAATTTGTGACTCAACAGGAAAAGTTGAATCAGAGGCATGTTAAATGGGTTGAATACATGCAAAATTTCACTTTTGTGATAAAGCATATTTCTGGTACTTCTAACAAAGTTGTTGATGCTTTGAGCAGGAAGTGTTTGTTGCTGCAGGAGTTCAAGGTCAAGACTTTAGGCTTTGATGATCTGAAGGACATGTATGCAGGTGATGCAGATTTTGCAGAGGCTTATGAAGTAGCTGAGAATCCAGTTCTCAGAGACAGAAGCCAGTGGATAGAGTATGTGATCCAGGATGGATTTTTGTTCAAAGGCAATCAACTGTGTATTCCAAATTGCTCCATGAGGGAGAACTTGTTGAAGGAGAAGCACAGTGGAGGATTGGCTGGACATTTTGGCCATGATAAGACATTTGCAAATTTGAGTGAGTCATACTTTTGGCTAGGGATGCGGTCAGAAGTCAAGAAGTTTGTGGATAGATGCAGAATTTGCCAGCATTCAAAGGGAAGGAAGCAGAATGCAGGATTTTATCAACCATTGCCCATACCTGAGAGGCCATGGGATGAAATCAGCATGGATTTTGTATTGGGATTGCCGAGGACACAAAGAGGTGTTGATTCCATCTTTGTGGTAGTTGATAGGTTTTCTAAGATGGCACACTTCATTCCATGCCAGAAAACCAGCGATGTGACTCACATCGCAAATTTGTTTTTCAAAGAGATTGTTCGACTCCATGGATTGCCAAAGAGCACAGTCTCGAACAGAGACACAAAATTCATAGGGAATTTCTAGAGAAAATTGTGGAAGAAGCTGGGGACTAATTTGTTGTTTAGTTCTACTTATCACCCTCAGACGGATGGGCAGACAGAGGTGGTCAACAGAAGTCTGGGAGACTTGTTGAGAAGCTTGGTGACAGAGCACCATAGCAGTTGGGATAGCATATTACTACAAGCAGAGTTTGCTTACAATGATTCAGTGAACAGGAGCACAGGAAAAAGTCCATTTCAAATTGTATATGGAATGCAAACAAGAGGAGTTTCTGAACTGAGGGATTCAGAATGGGATAATACTAGCAGTGCTAGTGCAGGAGAATTCGCTGAAGCGCTGAAGGAACTTCACAGCCAAGTGAAGGAGCGACTATTAAAGTCAAATCAGGAGTACAAGCGCAGAGCAGATCAGCATCGGAGACAACTTCAGTTTGAATTTGGTGATCTGGTTTTGGCACATTTGAGGAAGGAAAGGTTCCCGAGAGGAAAATACAACAAGATGAAGATGAAGAAAATTGGGCCATGCAAGGTCTTGAAGAAAATGGGACAGAATGCTTATGAAATTGAGTTACCAGATGGGATCGGAATATCTCTGATATTTAATGTTTTAGATTTATATCCATATAGAGCTAATGAAGCAGGAGAAGAAGGTGATGATCAACCAGAGGTCTAGTGGCAGAAGCAGATGCCAGTTGCAGAAAATCCACAGATGGAACAGATACTGAATAAAAGAGTGGGTAAGAAAACCAGGAGGAAAGAATATTTTGAATATTTGGTTAAGTGGAAGGGACATCCAGTTGAAGATGCCAGTTGGGAGACTGAAGCATAAATCTTGAAGCATGGACATACCGTGCAGGAGCTCATGGACAGGAGCCCATGCAAATTTTCAAGCGAGGGAGTATGATGCCGGAGCATCCCTCACGACAAGCAAAATCAACGTGGAAGCAGAAGACAACTGGAAGACGTCCAGTGCAAGATTTTGAAATTTTAAATTTTCTCTTGAAGTTGATGCGCTGAATATAAATGAGATCATTTAATTTAGGCGCCTTGGTAAAAAAATGTAATCATACCTTGAGCCATATGCTCTCGTCTGAAGTAGATGGAGGCATTTATAGTGGTAGATGCAGGTATATAGAATTGAATTCTTAGATTATACAGTTCTAGAAGGAAGGAGGGAAACTGGATATAGACACCCTCATTTGTATCATTGTAACATTAGCTAGCATAACTCAGAGCAGGGAAGAGCATAGGAGAATAGCAGAGAAGAGTTGTAGAATACACCCATGTACAGATCTTGAATTAATAGAAGAAGTTGATTCAGATTCATGGTTGTTGTGTTATTCTCTGTGTATGTGTGTTGAATGGTCTGCTTATGAATACTACTTCCTATTATGCATTTGTTATTATGCTGTGTGTATGATTTCGTGGATTAAGATCGAAATCTGAGAGGGAGTGAGGTGAGTTACAATTGTTTCTCCTTTGAGAGAGGATTCCTGCAGGGGGTGCAGTTGAAGTCGTCCGCAAGGAGTGCGTTGACAGAAGGCTCGGGAGTTAAACGCTTGTTCTCAACACTCAGAAGTGAAAGTGAGTTGTTGAAGCCATGCAAGGAGTGTGCGGGCTAAGGATAGTCTCAGTCGTGACACTGAGCGAAGCATTGAAGGACTGCTACTAAGGGCATACGCAGAGTCAGAGAAGCTCGAACAACTGAAGTGTTCGCAGGCTTGCCGCAAGGAGTGCATGCAAAGAACCTCGTTGAGGTCGAAGCGATTTGATAAAGCTCAGGAAGGATAGGCTTCTAAGTCGCTGAAGATCAGCGAAGGTCAGTGTGATGTGAAGTCAGAAAGAAGCATCGCAGGTTGACGAAGCGGTGAAAGAATCTCATGAGGAGATACTTCTTTCATTTCGTGGATTTCACGAGGAAGAACGAAAGGTCGAAATCTCCTAAGGAGATTTCACGAGATTTTGAGGATCATTAGATCTTGCAGAGGTGCAAGGAGGTTACGGCACGAGGGTCTGAGGAGTTTGAAACTCAGGAGAGGTAGGGCCGTTGGTTCAGAGTCGCAGGAGCCGCCAGATCTACACGTGGTGTCATGTATCGGGGACTTAGGATTTGAAGCCCCTAAAGTTGTGGAGCAAGAGCAGCGAGATCGCGAGACGCGATATCCCTATAATATCAGAATCGTTCATCGAGGAGGATGTGTGTAAGGAGATCCTTATCTCGCAAACTCGGGAGTTCGCTAAGTAAAGACCCAAGTATTGGGTATTCAAAGTAGCGAGGTGCGAGGACGCGAGGCGATGAAGGAGCAAGAAAATCGCAGCCGTCCATCTGAGAGGACAGGTGGCAAGAGATCGGTGATCTCACGAACTCAGGAGTTCGCTAAGTAAAGACCCAAGTATTGGGTATTCAAAGTCGTGAGACGCGAGGTCGTGAGGTGACGAAGGAGCGAGAGGATCGTAACCGTCCATCTGAGGAGGACAGGTGGCAAAGATCAGGGATCTCGCACACTCGGGAGCTCGCAAGTTGAGAGTCCAAACATTGACTACTCAAAGTCACGAGGCTGCGAGTAGCGAGGGAAGGATAACCGTTGGATCCGGATCATGGGAGGACCGTTGGATCTGCGCGAGGGATCGTATCTCAGGACCTCGCAAGAAAAGGTTCGAGAGTTTGGTTACATGGATCGCGAGGTCGCGAGATAGCGATATCCCGACAGCTGGAGCAGTGTGGGCCATAGAGGAGCGTGAGTGGAATACCGGTGTCACCAAGCATTCGCGAGTCGTGAAGTGCCGAGGAGCCGAGACTCATGTGGACGCTGAGTCGCGAAGTGCCGAGGAGCCGAGACTCGTCTGGACGCTGAGTCACGAAGTGTCGAGGGGCCGAGATTCTTGTGGACACGTGGCAGAGTATAAGGTGGGACCGCGCATCTCGGGTACTCGTGAACTTGGAGTTTGAAAACTCGACGGTTCAACTGGAGAGGTCGCGAGGTTGCGAGATTGTGAGGGGCGCTAACAATTAAGCCTAGCCCACGATTGCATGTGGAAGGAGATATACCCGTATCACAGATCGGGTATCGTAAGATTTGAAAGGAAGAGTTTGGAGGCTTAAGTCACAAACTTGCGAGATAGCGAGGTTTGGATGACCTGGGAAGAAGATTGTTGTGGGTGAAGATTTCCCGATAGGTAAATAGAAGAACCTTTGAGTTCTTTGGGCCGAGGAGAAGAAGGTCCTATGAGAGCGGATGTGCCCTGGGTGAGGAGCGCGCCTGCGTCACAAACCATTTCCATTTATTTAAATTCAATTCTGAGGTAGATGGAGGAAAAGAAACATTAGCAGGTTCAACAATAGGCTTTGTTTCACTCTCAGGAATAAATTATTCAATTGGTGTGAGTTTGACAATTTTAGAAGAATGTCCTTGAGTATTGGTAGAAGACAATTTTCCTTTTGAAAGAGAGGATTGTCCAGGAGTGATTTTAGTTTTTCTCAATAGCTTTTCAGGGTCTAGAACTGTTGCAATAGGCTTGGGATCTGGTTTTTTTCTGGTTACTTGTTTCTTTGTAGAGGATGAAGAAGTTGGAGGAATTTTAGGTCCTTTGCCTTCTCTTTTAGGAGCCAGAATTACCATAGAGGAGTTGCCAGGTAAAAAATACACAGTCTGATGTAAATATCCAAAATATTGTCCACCATCAAGATTTGGACCTAATCTTGTTGTTATCCTAGGGAAACTAGCTTCATTCCTTTATCCCCAACAATGATGCCAAAATATTTTAGTCCCTAAAGTTGCACTTGACTATGAGAGGGCAAGCTAGGGCATCATCAGGTTATTGCAATGGTATTTTTTAGGGGTTTTATGAATGATTTTTTAGAAAGTGGTTGAAATATGGTTCAAGGATTCAAATAAACATATAACTCAATGTAAAAGCAGAAAAACATCCCATTGATTTAGTAAATGGTAGTCACATTAATAGATCAGACAATAATGTAAATAGAGAAGGGAATATATGAGATTATCTAGTTTGTCAACTCCATATAGATTTATTATTTCAAAATATCATTGAGAAACAACAACTTGTACTTGAAGACAATCTTGATAATAAAAAAAACAAAAACAAATTTTTCACTTTTTTACTTAAAATCAAGAAATCAAATGCATTGCAACATAATAAATGACTTCAAGTAAGAAAAGAAATAGAATAAGATATGAAAGAGGATATGACCATCAATAAGCCTTTTCCATTTAGTATCAATAAGGAATATAAACTATCTTACAGTGGATTTTTACAAAAAATCTCACTGAATGCCCAACTTATTGACCCCACTACATTCTTTCCTATGCCTATTTAAAGTATACAGAGTATTCACGTAGATCCTATTTTCTATTTTACAATTTTGCAATAGGATCTTGTCAATGCCTATTTCCTAGGAAAGTTAGCTCTAATGAGCACTTATAATGCCTATATAGTAGAGGGCTCAACAACCAATCCAAATATATATTAGGAAATAGCTTTACAAAAACTGGTAAATCCCACAAAAATTGGAACCCTATCTTGTTGAGTTGTTCCATCCGAGATATCAAAATTTTCATTTGATCCAAACATTAGGAATCAAACTGTTCATCTTTACTTCCTGAACAATAGCATCGAAAAATCAAAATTGAAGAAAAATTCTTCATGAACCATCATGGTATGATGACTGCACTATCCCTGGTGGCTCTCTCTTTAAGCTTGGTTGTTAACACAACATTATGCCAATATAGCCTGAAATTGGATTCTCTTACCTCTTTAAGCAATGCCTTATGTTCTTTTTTTTTCCTTTTAAAATCTTGTATCTTTTCTTGTTGTTTGGCATTCCATTACTCAACCAAAGATTTCTCTTTCTTCAATTGCTTTATCATACTATGCATCTCCTTTACTCTGTCTTTTTCCTTCCTTTCTTTCAATTTAAATTCCGGATATTCCTCTACAGGGGCAAGTAAATTCAGATCTATAGCAGCTTAAGGTTTTCTTAATTTAATCACATATTTTGAAGATAGCCCAGAACTAAGATCTTCATCCTCGGTGCTATCAGAATCTCGGTTTTTTGTAAGGTCTTGCATCTGGTCTGGTTCTGCAAAAAGATTATCTCTGTCATCATAAACTACATCTATACCCTTAAACACAGATTCAGATACTTAAGTTGATTTAGTAGTTTCTTGTTAAGAACCAAATACCAATATAGCATAGAAAAACCTCAGAAAAAGTACTCAACGCCTTGAAAAAGAGATGATTTCAGATAATAAGCCTCTTCGAGGGGGCAACCTCCTTTTACACCACTTAAATGTTCAAGTACAATATGATTCAAAATGAAAATGTCTCCTTGGTATATATAGGAGACTAGGAGGTACAATTACAACTAATGGCCTAAAGCCGACATAAATAAAATAACATTACTAATATAATATGCCCCAATTAAGGGGTGATGAGCCAATATTAGGG
>ML786000.1:923021-941963 GCA_009831015.1 Picea engelmannii | reverse complement strand
AAATGTCTCCTTGGTATATATAGGAGACTAGGAGGTATAATTACAACTAATGGCCTAAAGCCGACATAAATAAAATAACATTACTAATATAATATGCCCCAATTAAGGGGTAATGAGCCAATATTAGGGCTTAACATTTCTCTGGTCATGGGTATTATGGAGCACTGTGCAATTTTCTTTCCCTTTTCTTGTTTCTTCTTCAAGTCCTCAAATTCTTTCTTTGTTCTGTGTAAAGAAGATGCCACTGCCTGTTTTTTAATCTCCTTCTTAGAATCCTCTAAATTATCTTCTTTAATTATAAGATTATCCTTCTTGATGGAAGGATGAAACATTTCTTTTGAATTCAGTCTAAATTTATTGGTAGCTCTGGTGGAATTCCTCCAAGGGAATTTAGGTATAGGTGTTTTCCTTTTTCTCTATTTTTCACCCTTTGCATTCTTCTTACCTATAGATTGTTGTTTCTATTTTACTAGAGTCTGAATTGGGCTTGTAGTGTAATCCTCATATTCATCAATTTCCCTCTTTATATCTGGATCAAGATAGATGTCAATGTCTTCATTCATTTTAGGCTTCTTACCTCGACTAGTGGTACCTTTCTCATGGTATTCACCTACAGAAAAATCTCCAATAGGTTGTTGAGTTTGCAATTTTCTCTTGCTAGCTCGAGTTACCCTAGATGTAGGTGACTCTTCTTTTATTAAGACTTCGGTGGCTTGAGGAGTCTATTTCCGTTTGACTGGTTTCTTCCCCTTGACAATTTTGGATTTAGTTGACTGTAAATCTGGTATTAAAGTCTGGATTAACCAATCCCAAGATCTCTGGAATTCCTTTAAGGAGAAGACGATTAATGTTCTAATCGAACCCTGATGAAAGAGACTATTTTTTGTTGTAGAAGGATGATATTGGATTCTCTTAGACACATTGGATAAACTTTTTAACATAAAATAGGGTAAGTTAAGAGGATAATCACCATTTATATGAATCAACAGTCTGATATGATAGAGATAAACCAAGGAAAATCTGCCTTCACATGTAATGTACCTGTGGATAATTAGCAAGGCAGTGTGTCATTCTTTCCTTACCCAGCTGTGTGGTATACCCTTGCTCCAGTTAGGGTTTTTCTTCTCTGGAATTAGAAACTGATTTACAAATTCCATGACCACATTCCCTTTCTTCCACCATCTTTCTCCATACATTGGCAATCTGCAAGCTTTAGCAATAGAATGTTCTGTCACATGCATCATAAGTTTTCCAACCACATATTCTAAGCCGTCAAAATTATGTGCAAACACCATAGAGATTTGTTCATCATGCCCCTGGAACATTGAGAAAAATTCGAACCAACTAGTATCCTTGAATTTCTATGCCATCTGAGGGAATGCTTCAAGCAATTTTGTGCCTTCTAGCTCTAGTTTGATTATCTGGCCACTCTTTTTGGGTGACATACCGTTGATATGATCTTGTAGATAATTCTGAGAAGATTGATGGTTGGATCCTCAATTCCCGAGAGTTGTTTAAAGCCATAAGTTATTTCTTGGTCTACAATCCCTGCATAACATAACAAACATACTAAAATAGGAAGGTGATGATTTTATTAATGATGATCGAATGTGTTGATTTGATGCAGGTATGGCGAGTATAACTCAATCATTCGTATAATTTTGTTATCATAAAAATAACAACCTGGAATATATCATAAAGAAGTAGGCAGATCTTCTAATCATGATTTTAAAAGTTAGGACACGATATGGGCAGGGTGGTGCATGAAAAACCATTATTATTCATGGCGCTGCAAGAATAGCGTTGTTCTTGCAGCGCCTTTTCTGACTTAAATTTTTTTTAAAATTCAAATAATGAAACGACAAGTGTGACAAAAATTATCATATCAAATCCTAATATTTTAAAAACTCAAAAATCATTTAAAAAGTGCAATAAAGATTGAAAAATAATCTCCTAAGCGAAGAGGTAAAAACAAAGTTTTTTGATAGAAAATCATGAAAAAGAAGAGGACAAGGACTATGGAAATTCACTCAATCAAAAACAAGGTTAAAGACTAATACGAAATATATATATATATATATATATATATATATATATATGGTTTAATAATATTTCATCTATATAAAATCTTTATATAAATTTTAAAATTAAATTAATAAAAATTAAAAAAGATTCCTACTTTAATATATATGATATTATTCCTACTATAATTTACTTAGCAACTCTTCAGCAAATTTTAAAATTAAATTAATAAAAATTAAAAAAGATTCCTACTTCAATATATATAATATTATTCCTACGATAATTTACTTCAGCAACTCTTTAACAATGTTGCTTCTACTATTGTTTATACATAATAATAAATACACCAATTAATAATAAATAAAAAATCCTACCATTTCATTGTCTTGCTTTTTAATACTCCCCATTTAAAAAAATACAATGAATAAATACAATGTCTTATATTAGTATGGAGGATTTTTATAAAAACATGTTGGTTATTAATTTATGGAGGATTTTTATAAAACCACATTGGTTATTAATTTTTGGTTTGTTAACGTATGATTTTTTTTATTATTATATTATTATAAATAATAATATTGTATTTAAAAATGTTTTTACAACCATGTTAAAAATAATAATTATGAATAATATTATAATTAAATTAAAAAAAATATAACAAATAATAATAATAAATATTTAAATGAATGAGTATTGTAATTTAATGTATGAATTCTTAAAGTTGGACCTCATTCCAATGAGGTTAAACTCCATAATCAATATTTTAGCCTCTATAGAATACAAGGAAATAACACGAAAAGTTACTTTTTATATATATATATATATATATATATATATATATATATATAAAAACCATTTTTGAATGAAAATAAAAGGTTTGCAGTTAACTTTACACATATCACTTCTCTACATATTTATAGAGAAACGAATCCCACTACAAATACACTATCAAAAGAGGGAACCATCATGCCTTATGGAAGTTGGTACATCCTGGAAGAGGATGTTGCGAGCAGGCATACATAATATTATCATACCCCTTTCATTTGAACTTTGTTTCAAAAGCTTACTTCCTTATGGACAAATCTATTTAGTTTTCTCTATGCTATACATGCTAGTAATTTTTTGCAGATTTTTTTGAAACTAGGGATAAGTCCTAGTATATATCTAAATGTGTATATATTTAAATGTGCAGGACTATTCATAGGTTTACTGAATTATATGGAAAGTAATATATAGAGAGAGAGATTGATTTAGTAAGATATTTTGGACAAGTGTTTTGCGTAGTTTTATGTAATATATTGTTGAATCATCAATATCAATATTGTTTTAATGCATATGGTGATTAGACAGATTTTAGAAGCATTTTAGAAGCATGTAAGAAATGTAAATTGATTATATTAATAAAGTTAGAATTCCTTTTTTATTAAAAAAATTGATATTTATATACAATATCTTTAAATGTGTTTGATTTACTTTATTTTAAAAAATGTAATAATAATTTTTCCATTTTAATTTTTGTTGAAGTCTTTCATAACTAAGCTTTTAATTATTTAGGAGTACTCTCTCTCCAAGATCATTATACTTGGTTGATATCTTCTTATATAGAGAGACCCAATTGTGATTTAATGATTGTGATTGGTTGATATCTTCTTATATAGAGAGAACCAATTGTGATTTAATGATTGTGATTGAGATGAACCATCACCACTTAATAAACTGAAGTTCAAACATGGACAAGTTTACAAGCTTCCCTGAGATGAAATTGCAAGAGAGTTTGATGATAGATGTATTAATGATGGTAAGCTTATCTGAAATGAATTTGCAAAAGTTTGATGATATATGTGTTAAGAATGGTAGTGTAAACAATTGTGGAAAAAAATGTAATCATTGTTAAAATTTGAATTGACATGTTAAGATCCATGGACATTAAAATTAATTCATTATAAGGCATTTATTTAAATAAATATGTATAGACAATAAATATCTATTTTATATATATATATATATATATATATATATATATATATATATATATATATATATATATATATATATATATATATATATATATATATATTTGTTTAATTGAAAGTATAGATATTTTTTTAAATTTATGATTTAATAATATTTATCTATAGAAAATGTTTATAAAAATCTTAAAATTACATTAATAAAAATTATAAAAAAATTCCTAATATATATATATATATATGATATTATTCATATAAATATATGATAATTTACTTCAATCTTCTGCTATTTACATATAATAATAATAAATATATCAACTAATGATAAATAAAAAATCCTACTATAATGGTTCATTATATTGCTTTTTAATTAAGAATCATACATTGCTTTTTAATAAGAATTAGTGGCTCTCAGATGGATAAATACAATGTCTTATATTAGAAGATTTTTATAGAAACATATTGGATATGATTTTTTGGTTTAATATTGTATGAATTATTATTTTTCGTTAGATTATTATAAATAATAATATCATATTTAAAATATTTTTATTATTATGTTAATATAAATGATAATATTGTATTTAAAGTATTTTTTTCCATTGTGTTAAAAATGTTAATTGTGGATAATATTTGTATTAGATTAAAAAAATATTTAAAACAAAATAATAATAATAAATGTTATATATTGAAATTTGATAAGTTAATTTAAGTAGATAAGCATTGTGATTATAATACATAAGCTCTCCAAAATTAAATTTCATTAGATCGAAAAATACTCTAAAAAGTTATATATATATATATAAACTATTTTCTATATTAAATTACTTTTGAATGAAAATAGAAGAATACCAATTCACTTCACACATATCACTTTTATACCTATCACATATCACTTTTATACATATCACATAGAAAAGGAATATCACTGCAAATATACTGTCCAAAAAGAGGGAATCATCATGCCTTATGAAAGTTGGTATGTCCTGGAACGATGTTGTAATTCAGCATACAGAATATTATCATACCCCTTTCATTTGAACTTTTCTTCAAAAGCTTACTTCCTTCTGATGCCGATGTGGACAGATCTGTTTAGTTTTCTCCATGTTATACTTGCTAGTAATTTTTTGCAGATTTTTTGGAACTATGACATAGGATAAGTTCCAGTATATATCTGAATGTGCAGGAATATTCAGGGTTTACTGAATTATATGGGACAGTACTATATCAGGTTAAATATATGGGGGACTGGCTTAGTAAGATATTTTGAACAAGTGTCTTGTGTAGTTTTAAATATACAGGGGGACTGGCTTCCCATGACATTTTGAAAAGTGTTTTGTGTAGTACTGTTTAATCATAAGAAAAAAAAACATAACATCTGTTTTTATGTATATGAAAAAAACACATAACATCTGCTTTTATGTATATGGTGATCAGACATGTTTTAGAAGCATCTAAACAAATGTAATATATAAAGTTATGATTTAAAAAAAAAACATAATATCTGTTTTTATGTATATGGTGATCAGACATGTGATTAGAAATGTTTTAGAAGCATCTTAAAAAATGTAATATATAAAATTATGATTTTTTTAAGAATATAAAAACTGTTAAAAAAAATGATATTTATATACAATATAAAAATAGTTATACAGAGAAAAAAATATATATTAAAAAGAATATTATTTTACATATTTATATTTTTATGAATTTTAAAGAATTGAATCCAACTCTAAATTCATTTAAAATGATAAAAAACTTACATTTCAAAGAATTTAATCTCTGAAAAATCTGACATATCTAAAGTTAAAATAGAGAAATCTTTCTCTACAGTTAAGATAGATTTATTAGTGATTAAAAATGAAAAACACAAAAGCTGTAGTTGCAGTGATGTTTTCAGACGATAAACCATAATAAACTCAGCTCCACAGACTTCAAATGAATGAATGAATAAAGATCCGGATTCTTCGATGCTGATGCTGCTACCAATTAATAAATACAGCAAATAATAAACCCATAATTGGGGATCTCATCATCAAACTTCTTGTTCAATTGAATCTATGATTACAGAATAATTACATTCGCATTGGAATCTCTTTTCTTCACTCGCAGACATGGCTTGCAGGAGGGCGAGGAACTTGGCCTGGGCACTTGCTGCTCAATTCTCTGAATGGCAGGCTTCCTTTCTTGGTCTAATTCCCCCTCTTTTCTGCTACTGCTTCGTGGGCACAGAATTTCATTCTCCAGAATTATCTCCAACGACGGTTCCCAAATCCTGCTGCGCTTCATCACGTCTCTACGGATCGACCTTGCTAACCCTAACCCTAACCCTTCTGGGGATACTTCACACGACTGATCGATGCAGGAGGTGAAGAATAAGAGCCCGCACTGGTGGCGTTTCCCCATCCATATCGATGGCCCGCTTTTGGCCCTTCTCTCCTCTTCCTCTTCTTGTTCTTGTTCTTGATTATCCCTGAGAAAGCACGCGCAGGGAGCTGGAAGAGGCAGAGCGGAGGAGGAGGGGAATAGACGGGGCAAATGAAGGAGGAGGTATATGCCGCCACTCTCGAGCTGAGCTTCCATGGGCATCATGGAGGCTTTGAATTTTGTTCTTCTGGTAATGGCCTCTTTTACATAATGGTGTGGATGCCGGCGGAGCAGATCTCCAACGCTCATGGGCAGCTCCACCTGCCTGACTTGCCCGTCTGGTTGGATCACACGGGCCTTCTCACAACGCCTACTCATACTCATTTTCATTTTCATCTTTATCTCTATCATCATTAGAGAATCTGAAAGAAACCCAGTTCAGCTTGCCACACCATCCATTGCCATTAACGGCCCAAAGAAGCCGGAGCCGAATCCGGAGCCGAAGCCGAAGCCGAAGCAGAGATATGATGTGCAGTAGCAACTAACTATGTATCTATGCAAAATGACCTCACGCGTCCAATCTATGTGACGTCATCACAGCACTTCAGCATTCGTGGTCCCCAAAAAAACACCAAATTGAAAATTATAATAAATTATAAAAATTAAATTGATTATAAAATTAAGTTAAAAGTAATTAGTAGAAGTCTATCTTCATCGAGATTTGAATGCAAAATAAAAATATCGTTGTGGTTAAATATTTTTATAAGCTTGATGAAAGAAATGTCAAATTTAAAATTAAAAAAAACAAATTTGACTAGGGATGGAGTGTTCCTAGGTTTGATAGCAACTATTATGATGAAATAAATGTCAAATTTAAAATTAAAAAAAAAAACAAATTTGACTAGGGATCGAGTGTTCCTAGGTTTGATAGGAACTATTATGATTAATCTTCATTGACATTTAGGTTTTTCGAGGTTTGATAGTGACCACTGTGATTCTTTTTTAGGTTTGAATGCAAAAGAGAAGATCACGTTGGCTTTCGTTTATTCCTTTTTAACCAAAGAAGTTAGGTATTTGTACAACCTAGAAGAACTCGACAAAATTCAAAGTATGAAAAATGTATTTTTAATATTTTTATAAATTAAAATTCAAGACTCAAATTTATTCTAGGTTTGATAGCAATTATTATGATTCATTTTTATTGAAACTTAAATTATAGGATATGAAAAATGTATTTTTAATATTTTTTATAAAATTAAAATTCAAGACTGAAATTCAATAGAAATTAAATCTTCTAGGTTTGATAGCAATTATTATGATTCATTTTTATTGAGACTTAGGTTTGATAGCAATTATTATGATTCATTTTTTTTATTGAGACTTAAATTATAGAGGTTTTATTATGATTCATTTTTATTGAGACTTAAATTATAGGAGATTTGATAGTAACTATTATGATTTATCTTCACTGAAATTTGAAATCAAATTAGAATATCAAGTTGACTTCTTTTTTAAGGTATTTTTACCTGGATGAAAGAGATGTATTAGAGAGGTAATATTATCTTACTATTTTATGGAAACATAAATTAAAAAATCTAATCTATTTAAGAATTAAGTTGTATTAAGTATTAAGAGTAATCATTTTGATTCATCTTTATTGAGATTTAAGTTTTTAGAGGTTTGTTTTTTATTTTTTTAAACTAAAATAGAAAGTAGCATTTTTATATATTAAAAGGGGGCTACACCCATACTTGCAGCGATTACGTACATCAAAATTCAAAAAATCTTCTTCGACAAATCGATTTTCTATAATTATAATATTATCCTCTAACATAGATTATAAATTAGTTTTCCACATAATTCCTTGAGTGGCTTGCTTAACATATTGTCCCAAAAAACATACAATCTTAAAAAACATTCATGGTATTAAGGTTGAACACTTCCCTGTGTTTTTTGTCTCCCAAGAAAATGAGGAGAATCGTGTTCCTCGATTTCCATTAGATCCCTAATTTGACTTATTGTTTCATCCTCCCTCATTCCATGCAGCCCAGACATTCCAGAACCCAAATTGTTAGAGGCCAGGGATATTGCTTCTGTTGGAAACCTAATCTATTTAGGGTTACAATATTCCTCACTTGACATAATATGAATAGTCAAGTGATTGTAATGATCATCGAGAGTCCAAGAGACCTTGGAATACAAATCCAAATGTCGCATCAATGTACTTATATAACATCTCACGCTTATCTCTGTATTTGGCGTGTCTTTGTATTTCGTGTGTCTAATAGTGGTATCAAAGCATGTAAATTGGAGCGACTAGTATCAAAGCCTAACATGTAGGAAAACCTTCCACTATTCGACATGATAGCGTTCAAATTTCTTGTTCACCGATCAAACATTACAGTCGGATCACAACAACACTTCATCCAGAAGGAAACAACAACTGATCCAGATTTATTTTCGGCATGAAATGAGAGCGGAGATATAATAAACAAATGCACAGAGATATCGTAGATATCCAATAATATAACATAAATGTATCAGAGATGCAACCATAAACACATATATAGAGTAATACACAATTTATATTAATGAAAGAAATGTATAGAGACTGTAAAAATACAGAGCGAAAGACTCGCTAGAATGGTGGCAGCTTATCTCTGAGAAGAGATGTGACGGCTACTCGCATTCGCAAGAACATGATTACAATGAGGCTCTGAAGGCCTTTTTACAATAAATAGGAATGCCCAAAACCCTAGACATCCAAAAACCTAACCCTAGGAGATGAAGCGCCAAAATTAATTTGGGCCCCATTTGGGTAAGTTAGTACATCAACTTCCCGGGGTCGTAACTTTTGCATACGATCTTCGTTTTAGGCATATCATAGCCCGTTGGAAAGGTATCGTTGAGGAGATTCATTTTGGGGGCTCAATCATGCCTTCAACTATCATTGAGAATATCTATCCCAAAAAACCTTCATTTAGGCCCTCAAAATGGCCCCAGAAGTTAAAAATGGCTAAAAATAGTAAATTGCCAAAATTGCCAGAAAATTGTTTTGAGCCAGTTGGAAAAGGTGGGTGGCCACCGATATCCACCTAGATCAATCCTCCCTCTTTAGGAAGCAATGGTATCCATTGCATTGAGTTCCATGGGGAGAGGAAAAAGCGTTTGCTGAATCTGAATCTTGGTGAGTTGCTTGCCTTGCTAGAGATGSCACGTTGCTCAGTTTGTGGAAGGATATCATGAGCATGTGGTTGGAAGGGTTGGACCTTTTTAACCATTCTGGATACATGAGATTCCTGTGTGCAGAAGGAATATTTGYGCTTTGTTGCAACCTTGTCGACCTGCTTCTGTTGGATAGAAGGTGCTTGGGGCGAGGTTGTAGTGGTTGTAGTGTCCTTCTGTTCCCCTTTTAAACAGATTGTGAAGAAGTTGAATTTTGCAGTATGAGATAGTACCTTGCGACACTGTTTAGGTTGAACAATAGTTGGAACTACCTTTCGTATTCTATAGAGATGACCCCCCAAAGTAACAATGACACTACGGGGTCGAGACTCATAAACAACATAGCGTCTCCACATATATGGTTGGCCCAAGTGGACATCACAAACATCCAGTGGGGAAACATCACATAATACCTCATCCTTGAAGGGTTGGATGCCATATGATAATAAACACTGTTGGCTAACACAGAGATCTCGTCCTTGGTGAAGCCACCCGATGTTGTATAACTACGGGTGTGGTGTTGTAGACAATCCCAACTATTTGTCGACCTCTGCTGAGATGAGGTTATTCTAGCTTCCGCTATCAACAATAAAATGCAGTGGGGTCCCCTTCACCCACATCTGTGAATGAAAAAGGCACTCCCCCTCTTCAGGATCTGTCGATTCTTCTGGTTGAATTTTTGCGATCGCGACAATAGCAATGGGGTTTGTGTCAATGATCTGTCATTTACTAGTATTTTCATAATCAGATTCTGAATCAGGGTTCGACTCCTTGTCTTTGATCTAGGCCACCAATGACTATTTTGAGTGACATTCATCGGTGTTGTGCCAGGGGATTTTGTGGAAATCGCACCATTTTCCGATGTCCTTCTTTGTCTTCCTGTGACCCTTCTTTTCCTATGGCTTGGATTGGTTTTCGGGAGACTGTTTTTTAGGGACATCTTTGTCATACTTTGGTTGTTGTGGATTTGCAGACCTGAAATCTCATTTATTCTAGTGCTTAAATTTCTACTTGATTTTAACAACATATCGATAAGCAGCACCAAGTGATGAGATGTCTAGAAAATCCATTTCAGTTTGGATGCATCTGTGTAGAGACCCCGGTATTTTAGAACCAAATGTCGTTTGGAGTTTTAATACCTAGCTTGGAGCGTAAGGTATGGAAGGTATTGGTGAACTCCAGAACTTCTTGGCCCCTCTCTTGCCGTAGTGTGGTCCATCTCACGTACTGGTCCTCATATTTTTCAACAAGGTAATAGTGTTCCTTTCCCACATCCACAAAAAAATCCCAAGTGGGCTTGACCCCATATATTCCAGACTCCTCTGTGGAACTTTTCTCCTAGTAAGTTTTCCACCAATGTTGGACATGAGGGAGATATTTAAGGAGTGCAAAGGTGATATTTTCTTTGCCAGAAAAATTGTGAATAGAGAAATAACCTTCTAGTAGATTTAACCATTTGTCTAGGGCTTCTGGATCTATCTGTCCTTCAAATACAGGAATATCAAAATAAACTTGTACCTTGAAAGGCGAGGTGCTTCCAAACTGGTCGCGTGATGAATATGCACTTGTTTCTATCGGAAGGTGTTGAAGGATGTGGGAAAAATTCTCCATCATTTCATCCCTCTGTCGCGTGAGAGCTTGCTCAAGCAACAGACTAATAGGATCGTTTGCTCTGTCGTTTTTCTTTTCTTCCGCCATTGAGGGTTTCTTGGGTGTGCGAGAGCGATTATTCTCAAGAGATAAAAGCTCGAGACCCAAATTTCTATACTCGAACCTTGTCGGGGACATTCACTGAAAAAATGATCAAGAACAGCCTGCTCTGATACCATTGATCCAGATTTATTTTCGGCACGAAATGAGAGCAGAGATATAATAAAGAAATGCATAGAGATATCGAAAATATCTGATAATATGATAGAAATGTATCAGAGATGCAACCATAAAAATAGATATAAATTAATACATGATTTCTATTAATGAAAGAAATGTACAGAGACTATAAAAATACAGAACGAAAGACTCGCTAGAATGGTGGCAACTTATCTCTAAGAAGAGATGTGACGGCTACTCGCATTCGCAAGAAGATGATTATAATGAGGCTCTAAAGTCATTTTTACAATAAACATGAATGAAAAAAACCCTAGACATCCAAAAACCTAACCCTAAGAGATGAAGCGCCAAAAGTCATGTGGGCCTCGTTTGGGTAAGTTAGTACATCAACTTCCCAAGGTCCTAACTTTTGCATACGATCTTTGTTTTAGGCATATGATATCCCGTTGGAAAGGTATCATCAAGGAGATTCATTTTGGGGGATCAATCATGCCTTTGAATATCATTGAGAATATATATCCCTAAAAACCTTCATTTAGGCCCTCAAAATGGCCCCGAAAGTTAAAAACTGCTAAAAATAGTAAATTGCCAAAATTGCCAGAAAACTGTTTTGAGCCAGTTGGAAAAGGTGGGTGGCCATTGATATCCACCTGGATCAATCCACCCTCCTTAGGAATCAATGGTCTCCATTGCGTTGAGTGCCTAAGGGAGAGGAAAAAGTGTTTGTTGAATATGAATCTTGGTGAGCTACTTGCCTTGCTGGAGATGTCGCACTGCTCGGTCTATGGAAGGCTATCACGAGCATGTGGATAGAAGGGTTGGACCTTTTTAACTAGTCTGGATTCATGAAATTACTGTGTGCAGAAGGAATCTTTGCGCTTTGCTGCAACCTTGTCCACCTGCTTCTGTTAGATAGAAGGTGCTTGGGGCGAGGCTGCAGTGGTTGCAGTGTTCTTCTATTCCCCTTTTGAACATGTTGTGAAGAAGATGAATTTTGCAGTATGAGATACTACCTTCTGTCACTATTTAGGTGGAACAATATATGGAACTACCTCTGGTATTTTGTATATATGACCCCCCAAATTAACTATGACACTATGGGGTTGAGACTCATAAACAACATGGTGTCTCCACATATATGGTTGGCCCAAGAGGACATCACATACATCTAGTGGGACAACATCACATAATACCTCATCCTTGAAGGGTTGGATACCATATGATAATCGACACTGTTGTTTGACACGGAGATCGCGTCCTTGGCGAAGCCACCTAATGTTGTATGGCTGCGGGTGTGGTGTTGTCAACAATCCCAACTGTTTGACGACCTCTGCTGAGATGAGGTTCTTCTGGCTTCCACTATCAACAACAAAATGCAGCAGGGTTCCCTTCACGACATCTATTAATGAAAAAGGTGCTCCCCTTTTTCATGATCTGTTGGTTCTTCTGGTTGAATTGTTGCGGTCACGACAATAGTAGTGGGGTCTGCGTCAATGATCCGTCCTTTACCAGTATTTTTAGAATCATATTTTGAATCAGGGTGTAAGTTCCTCTCTAACAGAACCTAGAATTTCATAAATGTAAACATAACATTTCTATTATAATTTCTTTTACGGTTCTATATTCAGAAAAATAACATCAGCAAAATAACAGTTTATAGTTTATGGCTCAGTAAAATTCCCAAATGGGAAACATGATATAAATGATATATTGAATAATGTACACAACATAAATAACATATTGAATCATCATACGATAATGAACATGCCATAATAACGAACAAAAATACCTGTCAAGTGATTTGTTTCCCAACTCTGTTTGTTCAAGTTGAAGCTAAAAATGTACCCAAGCTGCTCTGCCAAACTCTACCCAAAATTGAATCTTTCCTCCCATCCAGCTAGGAACAGAGCCTATCCGGCTCCCTAGCTCCAGGATTCTGTAAGGATTCCTGGCCCCCGAGCCCAAAACTCCCAGCAACAGATGCTCCCCTATAACAGTCCACCAAATTCCTCAAGCCAAAAACCAGAAATACAGTTTTCCAATCTCCCCCCCGAAAAACCTCCAATACAGTCTCCTAATATCCCAATAATTCTCCCTGCCCAAAATCCCCAAAAGTTCCCCTCTCGAATGTTTTTTCCCCCTCATATCCCCCTGTCCATTCACTTCCTCTCCCCTTTCAATAAGACTCAGCCCCCCCTTATCTCTCCATTCAATGCCAACCACCTTATTCCTCCATTCAATGCCAACCACCTTATCCCGTTCTCCTTAATGGTTCCATCCTTCAATACGTTAAGTTTTCTTTTAATAAATTAAAATTTATTAAACTTTAATTCATTACCCAAATATTTAATGAGTTAATTAATTAATTAATCGATTAATTAATATACATTAAACAATAAATAAATATTATTATTAATAAATAATAATTAATTAATTAATATACATTAGGACAATTAATTATTTAATTAATTAAACTTAATAAACCTTAAAGTTATTTAACTAGGGTTGTTACATACACCCACCCTTTAGGAAACTTCGTCCCGAAGTTTAAAGTATTTTATGATACAAGGGAAAAGACACATGGTTCACACATTCATAACAAATAACTGACATTATTAGTAAGTAAGCCAAGAAAACTCATACATACTAGTGTACATGTGAAAGAAATGCATGTGTAGCTAGTACATACAAGCCTCGTGCATGTACTAATAACAATAAATATCATCTCTATAGTAATTTATGTATGCATCCAATCCATTCAACAAGACTATTCATTTTATAAAAGGCAATAACCAATCAAATGTTGGTGAATTCCCTTAATTAAAATACTCTAGCTTAACAATTTTATTTAGACAATTGTAGTTTAGTTGAGTAATTATGAATATACATATATACACATTTTTTTTCTGAAGGAAAAACAATAAATTCCACCATAAGACAAATCTCCATACACTCTCCACTATTTCTACTCATCCTTCCTCCCTAACTTACTTCCATCTTCATTCCTATCCTTCCTCTGCTGGACTATCTTGGAGCGTAAACTATATTGACCTAACTCCAAATAGAACCCGTAAGAGGAAGTGTCACTATCATGACCAAGCTTCCCCAGCAGGAAACTGAAAGTCATCATCACACGTCTAGGGGAGCGTGAACTAACACCATCCTCCCATGACTCCAGGTTTCAGAGGATACATGGTGGGAAATGCCTCCACCCCTCCTAACAGGACTAGGTTCCACACCCTATAATGGAATATACAGTGGCACCGTGTTGCTGGGAATTTTGTCATCGTTTATTCATTTTTGGGCAGTCTCACCACCTGGAATCCTACACTGGTCCACATATCATAGCAATGCATCCAAACAAATATAATTTCACATACAAAGATTCATATCATATTGTTTCTCGGTCAGTGGTCACGACATCCACTTTCATTATCATTATCCTTTGGCTATTTCATAGCCCAATGACCTACAGATTAGTCTGTAACACAAACTCATATGCATCTATGCATTATTATCATGTAATTTCATACAACTATAATCTCAATTAGGTATCCTTGTACCAACAACTTTAACATCAATTTTTTCAAATTAGAAATAGATCTCATAATATTCCATAATTCAATTAACATTTCCCATTCATAGAATTATTATCTACATAATAGATTGCATCATATCCAACATCATTCAAATAACATTTAAATATTTATAGGATTCTCATTCACACAATATATTGCATCATATCCATCATCATCAATAACATTTAACCATTCATAGAATTTACATTCACATAGTAGATCGCATCATATCCATCATCATCAATAAAATTTAAACATTCATAAAATTTACATTCTCACAATATATCGCATCATATCCATCATTATTCAAATACATTTAACATTCATAAAGGTTCATACGTCTTAAAAGTTCAAGTGTATTATTTAATAGTTTCACTGTGAATAGAAAGTAAAGGTGTTTAGGCCTTAGGTAATCCTAGCTATCTAAGTCAAAAGGTGGCGTTACATACACCCAACCTTCGAGAAACATATTCTCAAGGTGGTCAAAAAAAGTGAGGGATAATCTCGTCATAGTATCTTGGCATCCTCCCAAGTAGCAGATCCTAGACTATATTTGTCCCATTGGACCTTAACTTGGTCTACCATACGGTTCCTGAGCTGTCGGACTCTATGGTCCAATATGCATAACGGTTCTACTGTGAGGGTTCCCACGTTCGATACCTGCAATTCCTTCCAATTTAGTTTATGTGATTCATCAACAACATAATGACATAGAATAGATACATGAAAAACATTATGTGTTTTATGCAAGTGGGGTGGCAGTACAAGATAATAGGCAATGGGTCCAATTTTCTCTTGGATTCTGAACGCTCCTATAAATTGAGGTGACAACTTTGTCCCCTTCTCGAACCGAATGGTACTCTTATTAGGCCTGATATGAATGAAAACCTAATCTCCCACTTTATAACTTCGATCAGTCCTGTGTGAATCCACATAACTTTTCTTTCTATCCTATGCTTCCTTTAGTCTCTACCTAATCTGAATCACCTATTCCTCCATATCTTGAATCAATTCTGGCCCAACTGTTACTTAGTCTTCTAATCTATCCCAACTCAACGACGTTCTGCATGGCCTTCCATACAGAGCTTCGTAGGGTGGCATTCTGATGGAGCTATGAAAATTGTTATTGTAGGCGAACTCTACCAAAGGTAGGTACTTCTCCCAATGGGTTTGATTATCCATGACATACATCCTAATCATGTCTTCCATGACTTGATTTACTCTCTCAGTTTTCCCATCTGTTTCAGGATGATAAGCTGTGCTCAAGTTCAACTAAGTCCCCAATGCTGACTGTAAACTTGTCCAAAACCTAGAAGTGAATCTGGAGTCCCTATCTGAAATGATCTTCTTAGGTATCCCATGCAAATGGATGACCTCACTTACAAACATGCGTGCCACATCAGTGACATCATAATTGTCTCTAATCGGAATAAAATGAGCACTCTTTGTTAACTTATCAACTATCACAAGAATGGCATTGTGTCTATGAGATGTGAGCGACAACCCCACAACAAAATCCATAGAAATGACTTCCCACTTGGACATAGGAACATCATGTGGTTGTAGGAGGCCTGCCAGGTGATGGTGGTCGGATTTCACTTGTTGACACTCTAGGCACTTGGCGACGAAATAGACTACATCGTGATTCATGCCTACCCAGAAGAAGAGCTTCCTCATGTCTGCGTACATTTTCTTCACACCTGGATGCGCACAATAAAGTTCTCTATGGGATTCCTTTAGTATGATGCTTTGAATATCCCCATCTTTAGGGATGTACATCCTTCCATGATATCTCGATAGTCCATCTGCTTCCAGACTATATCCTTCATACTTTGGATCTAATTGCCTCCCACTCTGGAGGTTTGAGGTAACCTTTAAATGCCAACTGTCTCCATGGAGTTGCGTCAACACACGTTCCCTCAGATTGACTTTTAAGGGTACCAAGGAAAAGAAACATGGTCTCCTACTCAAGTCATCTGCGACCACATTCTCCTTTCCCTTGATATATGAAATACCAAAATCGTACTCACTCATGAACTCACTCCATCGCCTTTGCCTGGCATTTAGATCCCTTTGAGTGAAGAGATGTTTTGAACTTTGATGGTCCGTTTTGAGCTCAAAGTTTCTCCCTACTAGATAGTGCCTCCAAAGTTTCAGAGCTAGCATTACAACTACCAACTCTAAATCATAAGTAGCGTAAATATCTTAATGTTTCTTCAACTTCCTTGATGCATAAGCTATCACTCCTCCATCCTGCATTAGCACGGCCCCCAAACCTTGCTTCAAGGCATCCGTGTAGACTGTGAAGTCCTTTTCCATATCCAACACTCGTAGAATTGGTGCACTAGTTAGTAACCTTTTAAGCTCGAAGAATGCACTATCACATTCTTCTGTCCATTCATACCTGACCCCCTTGCGCTGCAAAGTGGTGATGGGTTTTGATATTTTAGAGAACCCTTCCACAAATCTCCGATAATAACCTACTAGCCCTATGAAGCTTCTTACCTCATGAGCATTTTTCGGCACTGGCCATTCCATGATGGCCTTTACCTTTTCTGGGTCCACAGATATTCCTTCACCGGAAATGATATGTCCTAAATAGTGAATTTCTTTCTGGAAGAAGGAACACTTCAACAACTTCCCATACAATTTGTTCTCTCTAAGGAAAGACAAAACCACTCGCAAGTGTTCCTCGTGTTCTCTTTCATTGTTGGAATAGATGAGGATATCATCTAGAAAGACTTGTACAAAGTAGTCTAGGTATTTCCAGAATACACCATTCATGAGGCTCATGAATACTGCTAGCGCATCGATCAATCCAAAAGGTACTACAATGAACTCATAATTCCCAAACCGAGTTCGAAAGGCAGTTTTAGGAATATTGCCTTCCTTAATCCTTAACTGGTGATACCCTGATCGCAAATCAATCTTTGAGAATATCGGTGCTCCTTTCATCTGATCAAAGAGATCATCTATTTGTGGCATTGGGTACCTATTTTTCACTGTAGCGCGGTTCAAGTCTTTGTAATCTATACACAGTTGTAAGGAACCATCCTTCTTCTTTAAAACAATTACTGGTGCACCCCAAGGTGAGACACTAGGCCTTATTATCCCTAAGTCCAGTAGCTCTTTCAACTGTATTTGCAAATCACAAATTTCTGGCGCTTTCATCCGATACGGAGTCTTGGAAATTGGTTCTGCACCAGGTTTTAGCTCAATAGTAAAATCAATCTCCCTCTCAAGAGGTAACCCTGGTAACTCGTTCGAAAAAACATCCTTAAATTATGACAATACCGGGTACTGATCCAAGGAGGGTCATTTTCTTTCATTCACTGCTTCAACGACATAAAGTCGACACCCTTGCCTCATGCATCGCTTAACCTTCATAGTTGAGATAAAGTGTAGAGACACCTTTCTCTGTACACCATGGATCTCTATTGGCCTTCCTTCATCATCAACACAAAGAACCCTTTTTGCGAAACAATCTACCATAGCTCAATGGGCTTCTAACCAATCCATTCCAATGATTAGGTCATATGCCCCAAGAGCAGTGACGTATACCTTCAACCTGGTAGTACACACTCCCAGGTCTACTATACAATTATCAATGCTAGGTCCTACCACTTGTTTTTCCCCTGAAGCCACCTCGACTTGTTTAAAGTCATCATGCTCGTAAGGTGCCAACCCACTCTTTTCTAATGCAGATGGTGAAATGAAACTATCTGTAGCACTAGAATCAAATAAAATCTTAACATTGATACGATTTAGAGTACCTAATGACTCCACCACTGTGGATTGATGTTTTTCCTAGTGATTATTAACCGTTGCGTAAATCTGGTGGCTGCCACTTTCTCTTCCCATCAGAGCCTTTCCTTCTCTATGCATGAATCCTGATTGTAACTATGGGCAGTCATGTTGCTAATGGGGTCCTCCACATCCCCAACATGTAA
>ML786000.1:870354-885568 GCA_009831015.1 Picea engelmannii | reverse complement strand
GTCTTCAAGTACAAGTTGTTGTTTCTCAATGATATTTTGAAATAATAAATCTATATGGAGTTGACAAACTAGATAATCTCATATATTCCCTTCTCTATTTACATTATTGTCTGATCTATTAATGTGACTACCATTTACTAAATTAATGGGATGTTTTTCTGCTTTTACATTGAGTTATATGTTTATTTGAATCCTTGAACCATATTTCAACCACTTTCTAAAAAATCATTCATAAAACCCTTAAAAAATACCATTGCAATAACTTGATGATGCCCTAGCTTGCCCTCTCATAGTCAAGTGCAACTTTAGGGACTAAAATATTTTGGCACCATTGTTGGGGATGAACGAACGAAGCTAGTTTCCCTGGGAGAACAACAAGATTAGATCCAAATATTGATGGTGGACAATATTTTGGATATTTACATCAAACTATATATTTTTTACCTAGCGACTCCTCTGTGGTAATTTTGGTTCCTAAACGAGAAGGCAAAGGACCTAAAATTCCTCCAACTTCTTCATCCTCTACAAAGAAACAAGTAACCAGAAAAAACCAGATCCCAAGCCTATTGCAAAAGTGCTAGACCCTAAAAAGCTATTGATAAAACCTAAAATCACTCCTGGACAATCCTCTCTTTCAAAAGGAAAATTGTCTTCTACCGGTACTCAAGGACAGTCTTCTAAAATTTTCAAACTCACACCAATTGAAGAATTTATTCCTGAGAGTGAAACAAAGCCTATTGTTGAACCTGCTAATGTTTATTTTCCTCCAACTACCTTAGAATTGAATTTAAATCAATGGAAATGGTTTGCTGAACTCATTGAAGAAGAACAAACAAATAATTTATTTGTAGCTGAATCTTTGAAAGATTTTACCAAATATATTAAAAGTGAACTAGATACACTCTCATCCTCAGCTCATTCCTTTTCTTCTCAAGAGAATAAACCACATTATTATTCATTTGAAAATCCTCTTTTTCTAGAACCTTCATCCTACTTTGGTCCAGAAAAGAAACCTTTGTTTTCTGAAGATCAAAGACTTATCCCAATTAAGTTAAGTTGCTCCACTCAAGGAATTGTCTTTATTTCTACATCACCAGTTATGCTCACTCCTACAGTCCAAACACCAACTGTGGTAAATATGGTTGTAAATAGAATGGATGCAATTGTTGTAGCTAGATATGCACCATTAAACCTGCCACAAGTCATGCATGCTTTCCCACCTAATGATTATATGAAGTATTTTCCAAGATTCAATGGAGAGGGAGAAGTTATTGCTGAAGAACACTTAAACTCTTTCTACAGTTTTGCAGATAATTTTAATGTGGAGCATGCAAATGTTTGGATGGGACTTTTTGTGAAAATTTTAGATAGAGAGGAAAGGAAATGGTTTATAAGCCTGCCTCCCAATTCAATTGTTGATATTGATGCACTGAATGATATATTTTTAAGACACTGGGGGGATAAGAAATACTACTTATATTACATCACTCAATTTGGTGCTTTGAAAAGAAAACAATGAGAATCTATATCTGATTTTATTAAAAGGTTTAATAAAATGTATAGTAAAATTCTAGATGAAATCAAGCCCACAGAAACATCAACCAAGATTAATTTTTCTAATGCCTTTGATGCTAAGTTTTCTCTATTGTTGAGAGAAAGGAGGTCTGCTACTATGATTTTGATGTAGGAAGCAACCATTGAGGTAGAATCCAACATACTGGTAGCAGAGAAGTTGAAGTCTAGAGGTGATAGAGAGATGAAAAAATAGAAACAAGAACTCCCTTCTTCTTCTCATACAACATCTGATTCTAAGATGGATTAAATGGCCAAAATGTTGAAAAACTTGACATTTGAAATGGCTAGGCTGAAGATGGAAACAAAAAAACCTAGAATACCTACATAGGAAGGTGGATACAAAAACCCTAATCAATTTAGGAGGCCTAACAATGTCCCTCAAATCTTACCCAGAGAAAGGAGAAATCAAGAAGATTAGAAAGTTTTGCCTCCTTTCCAAAATAATGTAGTGGAAGAAGTTGAAGAAGTGGATGACATTGAAGATGATCCTACAGTGCATTTAAATGATACAAAATTACCTCCTACTCATCTGACACAACAAGATTATGAAGATGCTCTTATACTAAATCAAATTGAAGAAGGGGATGTTGATGAAATTATCTAGAAAGAACCTAAAAGGAAAAAATATGATATTAGGTCCATATCAAACACACCCAAAGTGGATATACCTGTTTAAACCAAGAAGTCTAATGCTCCAGTTAAATCAGGAATCAGTAATGAAAGTCCAGGGGTTAAAACAGATCGACAACCAAAGCATATTGTCAAGGTTAGTACTACAGAGGTAAAGGAAACCGAGAATCTCGTTTCTTCTTTCAGTTTGGAAAATGAAATTAATAAGATTAAAATCCCCATACCTCTGATAGAATTGATGAAAAGAGATCCTTTTAGAAAATATGTTCTCAAAGCATTGCAGCCCCCTGCTCATGTCACTTTTTTAGATACTATAAATCTTGAAGATGAAAACCCTGCTATAACTATTGGATTTGATATTGAAGACATATATGATGCTTCTCATCCTTTCTACATATCTCTTAATATTCATGAAAAAATATTGCATAATTGTTTAATGGATTAAGGAGATTCACACAATGGCACGCTAAAAGTGATAATGGATGAATTATGTTTCAACATCACTAAGCCTTATATAGACCTATATTCATTTGACTCCAGGAAAGTTAAATGTCTGTGACTCATTAAAGACATGGTTGTTAATTTATATCAATTACCTATGAAAAGTATGGTGTTGGATGTAATTGTGGCTGACATGCCTCCTAAATTTGGGATTCTTCTGTCAAGATCATGGGCTAAAAATGTAGGAGGCACACTACAAATGGATCCCAATTATGCCACCATACCTGTGTTTGGTGGAGAACATCAGAGACTATACAAGGAAGTAAGGTTGGCTTACTTGGTAAGTGATCATGAAAATCCTAGTAACCATCCCATATATGTTGTAGAAGATGAACTTGGATCTTCTATTTTTCACATTGGTGTTCAAATAGTTGAAACAATAGTCAGAAAAATAATACCTACAGTTGAATATTATGCAGGAAATCTAGTCTGGAAAATGTCCTTTGATGGGGCTTGTTCAAAAGAAGGCTCTGGGGCTAGGATTGTTTTTATTTATCCTACCAAATAATTTACTCCTTTTTCGTACAAACTGGAATTTGATATAACCAACAACATAAATGAATATGAATCTTTGTTGTTAGGATTGAAATATACTATAAATATGGGCATAGATAAAATTTATGTTTTTGGAGATTCAGAGCTTATCATCCATCAGATCAAAAACATTTATCAGACCAAACAACATAGGTTAAAGCAGTATAAAAATGAGGTGTGGGATTATGTTGATAAAAAAAATTTGGCCTTCAATATCACTTTTGTACACAGGAATTTGAATCAACATGCAGATTCTTTAGCACTTGCAGCCAACAATTTCATAACTCCAATTTTTGCTAAGTTAAAATTTGAGATTGAGGTAAGACACCGACCCTCAATACTAAATTACATTAAAAATTGTCAAGTTTTTAAATATGACTAGGAAATTCAAAGGTTCTTGGAGACCGTTGATGAGTTTTCTAATATTTCAATAGATCAGGATAATGAAAATGATGATGTGGAAGTCCATGCTGCAAATGTCCTTCAAGACAATGTTGATGGTCAAAAAATTATTGAGTTGAAAACAAATCATCTGCCAAAGGGTTTGGTTCCACTTGAGAGATTATTTGATCATAATGATGTTTCAAGAAAAGCTGTAATTCAAACAGAGGAGACTGATGTAATAGATTGTGATATCAATCCAGATTCAAATCCCAGGTTGGTGAAATTATCTAGAAATCCGTCAGAGAAATAGAGAAGCAAGTATGTTAATTTGATGAGGTAGTTTTTGGATGTATTTTCCTGGACTTATGAAGACCTAAAGGTTTTTGATACATAAATTATGCAACACAAGATTCCTTTAAAGCCTAGATCCAAACCTTTTAAGAAGAAATCTAGACAACTCGATCCATTGTTGCTACCTATAATAGAAAAATAACTGAAAATATTGTTGGATGCTAAAATTATAGTACCACTAAGATATTCAGAGTGGGTAGTTAATTTAGTACCTGTCAGGAAAAAGAGTGGAGAGATAAGGCTTTGTGTAGACTTCATAAATATGAACATATGTTCTTTAAAGGACAATTATCCATTACCTAAAATGGATCATATTTTACAGAGAGTAGTAGGGGAAAAGATGAACTCTATGCTTGATGGCTATTAAGGGTATAATCATATATTAGTAATGGAGGAAGATAAAAATAAAATAGATTTTACCACTCCCCGAGGAACTTTCATGTATGAAAAGATGCCTTTTGTATTAATGGATGCAGGAGAAACATTTCAGAGAGCTACGAATATTGCATTTGTTGGTGAGAAAGACAAATTTTTGGTTATTTATCTTGATGATATTACTGTGTTTTCAACCTTTGATGAAGAACACTTGCAACATTTGAAGCAAACTTTTGAAAAATGCAAGAGGTATGGTATATCATTATTATTAAAACCTAAAAAATCTCATTTTTCCATGGAAGAAGGAAATGTTTTAGGACATATTCTTTCACCAGAAGGAATCAAGATAGATCCTGAAAGAGTAAAGTCCATTCAGCAGATAGACATTCCAAGAAACAAGAAATCTATCCAATCCTTCATAGGAAAAATAATTTTTTAAGAAGATTTATACCAAATTTTGCAGAAATCATCAATTACATTACCGATATGTTAAAGAAGGATGCAGAAATAAAATGGATACCATAAGACAAAGAATCATTTGAAAAGATTAAATAGGATCTTATCCATGCACCTGTCCTCATCAACCCTAATTACTCTAAGGAGTTTTTTATTTTTTAATTTTCCTCTGAAGACACTATATTTTTTGTTCTCTAACAAAGAAATGATTAGGGGTATGAGCAACCTATCTCTTTCTTCATCAAGACTCTCAAAGATTCTGAACTAAAATATGATATTATGGAGAAACAAACATATGCTCTGGTAAAGGCTTTAAAATATTTCAGGGTATATGTTCTACAATCTGAGATAACTGCATATGTTCTAAGTAGTGCAGTTAAAGAAATTTTGGTCCAACCTGATTGTGAAGAAAAGAGGGGAAAGTGGATAACTAAAATTCGTGAATACAATCTGACTATAAATCCTACTCAGTTAATAAAAGGACATGGCCTTGCCAAATTGATGACAGAGTCAAATTTCAAAGAAATTGGATTGTATCATTTCTTCAGCAAATCATAGAATTCATCATTTTAGATTGAGGAAACTGTCTCACAGGTAAACAACAAATATTTTTCCTCACCATGGTACAAAGATATTTTCTTTTTCTACTAAATATTCAGTCTCCTCCTGATTTAGATAAATCCAAGTTCAGATCACTTAAATTGAAATCAGTGAAATATCGTATTATTGATCAAAGATTGTTTTGGAAATATCCTAATGGAATTCTATTAAGGTGTGTTGATGAAGAGGAAGCAAAGAAATTTTTTTGTGACTTACACCTAGGTGTTTGTGGGGGACATCACCATTGGAAAGCTACTTCTTTCAAAATTCTAAGAGAAGGCTACTATTGTCCTGTACTTTTTTTAGGCATATTGTCTAGGTGAGGGCATGTGAAACATGTCAAAAGTTTGCAGGAAAATAAAAAATTATGTCTCTGCCTTTCAAACCCATTATTTCTCATGGACCTTTTCAACAGTGGGGCCTAGATTTCATTGGAGAAATCAATCCTTCATCTTCTGGAAAACATAAATGGATACTTGTTGGAGGCAAGCCAAAGTGGAAAAACATGGGGAAGAAATCATGCACAAGGGAAGTGACAGCTAGAAGGAAACACAACACGCACGCATGCAAGGAAAGAAACAGTTGGAAGGAATAACAACACGCATGCATGGGAGGAATACCTAACAACGATAGGGTTAGGGTTTTGGTAAGGTATTGTAAATGGATGAAGAGCCTGAAATGTATAAATATAGATACTTAGGTATCATAGGGGGTTCGGTTCCGATTATTGTAGCTATGCATGAGTTGATGTGATATGTAAGGGTTTTTGTTGTATGACCCATTTTGTATAAGTTGTTGATCTAGAGAGGACGAGGGAGAGTATATTCTGAGGGTTAGATCACAGGCTATGGAGCTTGGTGTGATCTAGTACACCTCACATAGATTTTACCCGACTGATAAGAGTTGTAAGCGCGTGGCACTGTAGATGCAAAAATAATATAATAAAAGAGATGAGAACCAAATATTTGTGGACGTAGCCCCAGGAGGGGGTGAACCACGATAACATTTGTGTTGTGTGATAAATGTTTGCATATATTTATTTTCTAAAGAAGTTATTATTATGTTGAATGAATGAGTTATTATGTTGCCTGTTAAAGTGTTGTTGCGATATTGAGGGAATAAGCTATTGGAATTACTCCATAAGTTGTGAATAATAGTATGTTGCATTTACAAGTCATAATAGTGTGACGCAAATGCATCACCTGGGCACGTCCGCTCTCACAGGACCTTCTTTTCCTTAGGCTCGAAGAACTGGAATGTTCTTCAACCCCCTTATCGGGAGTTCTCAATACCCACATAATGCTCCTTTGATCTCCCTACTCCAAATCGGGAAATCGGACTTTGTGTGATCGCGAGTCTTGGAATCATAGGTTCGAGTCTCACAAATCCCTGAAACCCGATGAAAATTCACCAATGCTTTCCTTGCTCTTGTTGGGAATTTTCCCCACCAGGAAATCGAAACTTACGAGGTTGTGATTCACTGCCCTCACGGAACCCTGACTCCCGATCCCCGATGGTACCTCTCTCCACTCCTTAGCTCCCTTCGGCTAACTCCTTTCTCATGCGACCTGCTAGTCCATGAGACCACGGTCCTTTCCCCTATCGGAGTTTCAGAATTTGTGAAATTTGAGTGTGTAGAACTTATTCTCTCGAAATCTCCGATTATCCGATTCCAGATGCCACTTAGCATTGACTCCTGCGAGGGTTGATCTTCCAACACTAGTCCTTTGCTTTGGTGCCTATGGCCACACTTCCTCCATGATCAGGAAATTGCAGATCAGGACTTCAAGTTGCAAGAGTTTCCTGCTTCCGAAAAATACGATGCCTCGAACTCCGACTCTTCGGGATCTCTTGCCATGCGTCCTCGTTGATGGATCATTCAAAGCTCCTGTAGGGATATCGCGGATCGTGATTCCAACATGAAAGAGGTTCTTACCTCCGGAAACCCCGATGGGTTAAATACTGACTCTTGTCCTGATGTTTGATGCGTGTCCTTCCAAGATCAATGGCTAGGATTTTCTATCAGGTTTTCGAAACCTGCAAGGTCTCCAATATCCCGATGAATTGTCCGGGACTTCTCCTCTGCACACTAGGGCTTAACCCCTGCGCAACTCTTCAAGATCTAATGGCTGATTAGAAAATCGACTGTTGATCCAACGGATCACAATCTTCTGGGCTCGTCCTCCTGGGTATAACTGTAACCTCGCCACTGTTTCAGAAAATCCAATGACTGGCAGGATTTTTCGACCCTTTCCACAAGATCCGGGCCGTCGGTTCCTCCTCCTTGAAGACATTCTTGAGAATGGCTAAGTATTCCTTTCTCAACACTTAACCTCCAATGTCTGCACTTGCAATTCTTGACTGAACATTCCACAGCACAAAATTTCTGTGCTCTCTTTTAATGATATCTCAAAGGTTCTATACCTCCTGAGCTTCCCCACTCTGATTCTTTTAGAGGGACTTGCATGCACTCCTTGCGGAAAACATACAACAACTCCCAAGTGTTGTATCCTTCTGACTCTGCGCACTCCTGCAGCAGCAGTCATCGATTCCTTCTTCTCAGATTCACGACTGAGACTTTCTCTTCAGCCTGTGCACTCCTTACACGGATTCAAAAACCCACTTTCACTTCTGGGTGAACAAGAATATGAGTTATACTACCTGAGCCTTCATCAACGCACTCCTTGTGGATGATTTTCAACTGCACACCTTGCAGGAATCTCCTGGCTCAGATAGAGAAACAATTGAAACTCATTCCATCTCCCCTCCAGACTTCAGTTTGAAACATGAAATCACATGCACAACATCTAAAAGCAAATGCATGATAGGAAATAAACATTCATGAGCATATCAATAATACACAGAGAAACAACACAAACCATGAATTTGAATCAGAACTTTCTTCTATTAATTCAAATGCCTTTACAGGGGTGTTCTTCATACACTATTCTCTACTTGCTCTTCTCTTCTCTTGAATGCTTCCCTTTTTTTTTGTTACAATGGTACAATGAGGGTGTCTATATCCGTTTTCCCTCTCGAACTTTAAACTATCAAATCTAGAATTAAAATCCTATCTACCAGCATTAACTAGATTAAATTCCTCCTATCTACTAAAGGACGAGAGATTAAAGGCTCAAGGTCCAATACAATATACAAATGCACCTTCATAAATGGCTCCATTAAAGGCTTGCGCAACAATCCCAAAGCATTTTCAAAAATTTGGGTTGGTTTGTCGAGCTGATCTCCGCTTGATGTGATGGCTCGCTTGATGAGTCGGTGATGCTCCTGCATCATACTCCTCAGCTTGAAAACATTCATGGGCTTCTGTCCATGAGCTCCTGCATGGTCTATCCATGCTTTTGTATTACTGCTTCTCTTTCCCAGCTAGCATCTTCCACTGGATGGTTCTTCCACTTGACCAGATACTCATAGTATTCCTTTTGTCTGGTCTTTTTTCTCACCTTCCTGTCGAGTATACGCTCCATCTATGGCTTCTTTGCAATTGGCACCTGCTTCTGCCACTGAACCTCTGGCTGTTCATCACTTCTAGATCCTTCTTCCTCAGCCTTACATGGATATAAGTCTGAGACATTGAATGTCAGAGATATTCTGATCTCATCTGGCAACTCAATTTCATAAGCATTTTCTCCTAATTTCTTCAGGACTTTACATGGCCCAATTTTCTTCATCTTTAGTTTATTGTATGTTCCCCTTAGGAACCTTTCTTTCCTCAAATGTGCCAGAATTAGATCGCCAACCTCGAACTGAAGTTGTCTCCAATGCTGATCTGCCCTACGTTTATATTTCTGGTTTGATTCTAGCAATCGCTCCTTCACCTTGCTGTGAAGTTCTTTCATCACCTCTACGAATTCTTCAGTGCTTGCGCTCTTAGTTATTATCTGTTTTGAATCCCTCAGTTCAGAAACCCCTCTTGGTTTCCTGCCATATAGAATCTCAAATGGACTTTTCCCTGTGCTTCTGTTCACTGAGTCATTGTACGCAAACTCTGCCTGTGGCAACACATTGTCCCAACTGTTCTGGTGCTCTGTCACTAAGCTTCTTAGCAAGTCTCCCAGACTCCTATTTACCACCTCTATTTTCCCATTTGTCTGTGGATGATAGGAAGAACTAAACATCAAGTTAGTCCCCATCTTCTTCCAGAGTGTCCTCCAGAAATGTCCAATGAATTTTGTGTCCCTGTCTGAAACTATACTTCTCAGCAATCCATGAAGTCGAATGACTTCCTTGAAGAACAAATTTGCGATGTGAGTCACATCGCTGGTCTTCTAACACGGGATAAAATGTGCCATTTTGGAAAACTTGTCAACCACCAAAAAGATTGAATCATGTCCTCTTCACGTCCTAGGCAATCCCAATACAAAATCCATGCTGATTTCATCCCACGGTCTCTCGGGTAAGGGTAATGGTTGATAGAATCCCACATTCTGCTTCCTGCCCTTCGAATGCTAGAAAATTCTACATCTGTCGACAAACTTCTTGACTTCTGACCGCATCCCTGGCCAAAAGTATGCTTCACTTAGCTTTGCAAATGTCTTGTCGTGGCCAAAATGCCCTGCTAATCCACCGCTGTGTTTTTCTTTTAACAGATTCTCCCTCATGGAGAAATTTGGAATGCATAGTTGATTGCCTTTGAACAGCAACCCATCCTAGATCACATACTCTATCCACTGACTTCGATCTCTGAGAACTGGGTTCTCAGCTACTTCATACACTTCCTCGAAATCCTGATCAGTTGCATACATGTCCTTAATATTATCAAAGCCTAAAGTCTTGACTTTGAACTCCTGCAACAACAAACATTTATTGCTCAAAGCATCATCCACTTTTTTAGCAGTACCCGAAATATGTTTAATTACAAATGTAAAATTCTGCATGTATTCTACCCATTTAACATGCCTCTGATTCAACTTCTCTTGTTGAGTTACATACTGCAATGCATGGTTATCACTATATAAAATAAATTCTCTCGGAATCAAATAGTGTCTCCATTTCTTCAATGCCTGTATGACTGCGTAAAATTACTTATCATATGTGGAATATTTCTCTTTCGCCTCATTCAGCTTCTCACTGAAATATGCAATCTGTCGGTCCTCCTAACTCAAGACCGCTCCTATGGCAAACCCACTCGCATCACATTTTACCTGGAATGTTTTCTGAAAATACGGTAACACCAAAACTGGTTGTTCCGTGATATTTTGTTTCAACAAGTTGAAACTCTTCTCTGCCTCTTCAGTCCAATGAAAAGATTTATGTCTTTTCTTGACTGTGTCCATCATCGCTGCGCTAATTTCACTGAAATTTCTGATGAATTTCCTGTAGAAACTAGCCAGTCCATGAAAAATTCTCACCTCAAAAACATTTCTCGGTGATGGCCAATTTCTAATTACTTCCACCTTGTCTGGATCCATCTTTAATTCATTCGATGATATGACAAATCCCAAGTAAATGAGGTTTGTCTTCATAAAATAAGATTTCCTCATGTTGATCAACAACTTCTCCTGTTGTAGCTTCTTCATTACTGCAGCTAAATGCTTCAGATGTTCTGCTTTTGTTTTACTGAAAATCAATATGTCATCCAGATAAACAATGACAAACTTCCCGATGAATTCCTTCAGCACTTCATTTATTAACCTCATGAAGGTACTCGGTGCATTCGTCAAGCCAAACAACATGACTAGCCATTCGTATAGCCCTTCGTTGGTTTTGAATGCTGTCTTCCACTCATCGCCTTTCCTCATGCGAATCTGATGGTATCCACTTTTCAAATCAACCTTTGAAAAAAATTTGGCTCCACTTAAACAGTCCATCAAGTCATCCATTCGTGGCAATGGAAACCTGTACCTGATGGTTATCTTGTTAATGGCTCTGGAATCGGTGCATATTCTCCAACCTCCATCTTTCCTTGGGCTTAATACTGTTGGAATGACACACGGGCTTAAACTTTCCCTGACCAGTCCTTTATGCAACAGTTCCTGTACCTGCCTTTTAACCTCTTCGTTCTCCTGGGGCGTCAACCTGTACGCGGCCTTATTCGACAAACTAGCTCCTGGTATGAGGTCTATATGGTGACTTATGCTCCTCATCGGCGACAACGAATGAGGTAATTCATCTACCACTATGTCAACGAACTCTTCCAGTAGTTCCTGAATTTCTTCCGGCAAATCATCCACTCTTGTGCTGGTCAAAACGATTTTTGGTTTCCTGACCACAAAGAATTGTGGATCTTCCTTCTTCTTCACCTTCGTAAGAAGCTCCTTCCCACTCATGAGAAGTACCCTATTGTTCACTTCCGGTTTCACCTCCTTATCTTTTATCGGAAGTAACATATGTGTTCTCCCATTATTCTCTAAAGTATATGTATTCATCTTCCCATCATGAATTACGTTCCTATCATATTGCCATGGTATGTCTAGCAATAAATGACACACATCCATAGGAATAACATCACATAAAACCCTATCATTATATCCTCCTATCTTAATGTCCACTAAGCACTGTTTAGTGACATTTACCTGATGTCCCTTCTATAGCCATGAAACTTTGTATGGATTTGGGTGATCAGTTATCTCCAACTCCAGCTTGTCCACCATCTCGGTTGAAACGAGATTATCTGTGCTACCGTTGTCCATGATAACTTTGCACAAGCTGTCTTTGGTCTTGCATGTAGTTCTGAAAATTCTGTTTCTTTGAGTTGTGTCCTCCACCTCCTTCTCGGGTGTTAAGAGAACCTTACGCATCATCAATGACCTTCCATCTTCTGCGTCTTCTGCTTCATCATCTCGCCTCTGTGCCTCGGCGATGTGAGCTTCTCCTCCATCCTTCTTCTTATCTGGTCAGTCAAACGACTTGTGCCCATTCTTTCCACACGTGAAGCATGTGATGACTCCACCTCTGCCTCTTCCTCTACCTTTGGTATGAGGAAATGTGTTATTATCAGCGTATCCTCCGCCCTATTCTGTATGTTGCCTTTGTTGTTGAGCGTGTTGGCATTGCTGTGAACTTCCACCTCTTTCTGTTCTATTCTGAGGCTTCTTCTAGTCATCTTTGGATTTCTGGAACCTATCTTGGGCAACTGACTTACCTCTTGGCTGGCTCCTACCTCGGCCTTGCTGTCCTGGCTTACGTCTTAGCTTCTCTTCAGCTTTCATTGCCATTTGATACGCATCCTCCACCATTCGGATGGTTTTCATACTCATCTCGTCCTGGATATCGTATCTCAAGCCATTCATATACCTGACAACTTTTTCATCATCGCTCTCCCGATGACCTGCTCTGATATTGAGCTTGTAGAATTCCTTAGTATACTCCTTCACCGTCATCAGCTTCTGTCTTAGGTTCTGCATTCTCCTGAACAATGTGATTTGATAATCCCTTGGGATGAACTTTGCCTTCATTTTTGCAATCATTCGATCCCAGCTTTTAATCTTTTGCTTACCTTTGCAGCATCTATCTACTTGAAGCTCGTCCCACCATAATGCTGCGTGTCCCTTCAATTTTGTGATAGCATATCTAACCTTCTTATCTTCTTCGGTATCTTCATAATCGAAGTAAGTGTCAAGAGCTCTAATCCATTCTAGAATCTCTTCTGCATCCATATTTCCTTCATAAGTTGGAATGTCCATATTTGTCTTCGAACTCATCTGGGTGATAGCTTTAATTAATCGCTCATTGGCTACATCTTCGACTGCAACTTCTCCTTGTTGTTCAACCTCTACTTCGCCTTCAGAGTCACTTAGATCTCCAACACTGGCTATGCATCTCTGCACTGGCTCCATATCTTCTAGTCTCACTCGAAGATCACGTATCTACCTCTCCATTTCCGGATTCTGTGCTTTTCTCCCTCTCCTTCTCTGGTTCTCCCTATCCTCTGGATCGGGTGATTGTCTTTCTCTCCTCGACGGCATGGTGAAATTTTCTTTTCTTCTCTGCAATAGAAAGAAAAGAAATTTTCTCGCTCTGATACCACTCTACGTGTATAAGAGTTTTCCTTCTCTCTGCTCCCTTGCCTGAAATATACAGACAAGATCTTAGCTTTGATACAACTCTGATGCAAACACGCCACCCGGGCACATCCGCTCTCACAGGGCCTTCTTTTCCTTAGGCCTGAAGAACTGAAATGTTCTTCAACCCCCTTATCAGGAGTTCTCAATACCCACAGAATGCTCCTTTGATCTCCCTACTCCAAATTGGGAAATCGGACTTTGCGTGATCGTGAGTCTTGGAATCACAAGTTCGGGTCTCACAAATCCCCGAAACCCAATGAAAATTCACCAATGCTTTCCTTGCTCTTGTTGGGAATTTTCCCCGTCGGGAAATCAACACTTATGAGGTCATGATTCACTGCCCTCACGGAACCCCGAATCCTGATCCCCGATGGTACCTCTCTCCACTCCTTAGCTCCCTTTGGATAACTCCTTTCTCATGTGACCTGCTAGTCCACGAGACCCTGGTCCTTTCCCCTATCGGAGTTTCAGAATTTGCAGAATTTGAGTGTGTAGAACTTACGCTCTCGGAATCTCTGATTCTCCGATTCCAAATTCCACTTGGCGTTGACTCCTGCAAGGGTTGATATTCCAACAATGGTCCTTTTCTCTGGTGCCTATGGCCACACTTTTGCCACGATCAGGAAATCGCGGATCAGGAATTCAAGTTGCAAGAGTTTCCTGCTTCCAGAAAATCTGATGCCCCGAACTCCGACTCTTCGGGATCTCTTGCAATGCATCCTCATTGATGGACGGTTCAAATCTCTCGTCAGGATATCGCGTATCACGATTCCAACATGCAAGAGGTTCTTGCCTCCAGAAACCACAATGGGTTAAATCCTGACTCCTATCCTGATGTCTGACACGTGTCCTGCCAAGATCAACGGCTAGGATTTTCTCTCAGGTTTTTGAAACCTGCAAGGTCTCCAATATCCCAATGACTTGTCCGAGACTTCTCCTCTGCACACTAGGGCTTAACCCTTGCGCAACTCTTCAAGATCTAATGGCTAACGGGAAAATCGACTGTTGATCCAACGAATCACAATCTTCTGGGCTCATCCTCCTGGGTATAACTGTAACCTCGCTGCTATTTCAGAAAATCCAACGACTGATGGGATTTTTCGACCCTTTCCACAAGATCTGGGCCATCGGTTCCTCCTCCTTGAAGAGATTCTTGAGAATGGCTAAGTATTCCTTTCTCATCACTTAACCTCCAACACTTGCACTTGCAATTCTTGACTGAACATTCCACAGCACAAAATTCATGTGCTCTCTTTTAACGATATCTCAAAGGTTCTATACTTCCTGAGCTTCCCCACTCTGATTCTTTCAGAGGGACTTGCACACACTCCTTGCGGAAAACATACAACAACTCCCAAGTGTTGTATCCTTCCGACTCTACGCACTCCTGCAGTAGTAGTCGTCAATTCCTTCTTCTCAGATTCATGACTGAGACTTTCTCTTTAGCCTGCGCACTCCTTGCACGGCTTCAACAACCCACTTTCACTTCTGGGTGAACAAGAATATGAGTTAGACTACCTGAGCCTTCATCAACGCACTCCTTGCAGATGATTTTCAACTGCACACCTTGTAGGAATCTCCTGGCTCAGGTAGAGAAACAATTGAAACTCATTCCATCTTGTTGGTTGTGGAGCCTGATTATCTTCCTGATGCAGAGGTCCTTTGTTTTCAGCCATGTCTATACCCCATGAAGTATTTACACCCCAGAAGTATGTACACTCTTCCATGCAGGGGAGTGCAGAGGGGGGGTACCCCCTCTGCGGGGTCCGGGGGGTCTGGGGGCA
>ML786000.1:840664-866680 GCA_009831015.1 Picea engelmannii | reverse complement strand
TACCACTTCATACGATCCGCCTTGGAAGATGGACAATTGAAGATGGAAAAGATACACACTAGCCAGAATCCTCCAGACATGTTAACAAAGGGAGTAACCAGGGAGAAACTGAGTTCTTGCTCAGTTTCAGTTGGTCTTCAAGATTGAAGATGAAGATGAGAAATTTTCCAGGTCCAAGAAGGTTCAAAGTCCAGCATATAGAGCAGCAGTGGAGTTGTTGAGATCAGTCTCCAAGTGGGAGATTGTTGGTTGTGGAGCCTGATTATCTTCCTGATGCAGAGGTCCTTTGTTTTCATCCGTGTCTATACCCCATGAAGTATTTACACCCCAGAAGTATGTACACTCTTCCACGCGGGGGAGTGCAGAGGGGGGGTCCGGGGGGTTTGGGGGCAAGCGGGCCCCCAGCGAGGGTTCGGGGCCGAAGCCCCCGAAGAAAAAATTTCCTTATAAAAGTATATTGTAATTTCATTGTAAATCTGGACCGTTCATTATAAGGTCGCAGATCTAACGATAGAGATTATGTTAGGGTTTTTTTCCCTAGAAGGCAACCTTCTTTTATGAGGGAAATGTATTGCGGCTATGTATGAGAGTGAATATTGTATTCGGAGGGAGGAGACTATGAGAGAAAGAAGAGGAAGTTATAGGAGGTTTTGTTGTAGGTTGCATCCCTTCATTTGCTGGATAATAATAAAGGAAGGACCTGGCAATTTCTCTGGTGGACGTAGCCCACACTGGGTGAACCACGTAAATCTGTGTCTCTCTTGTATTGTGTGTCTTATGTGTTTTTGTTTCTGCATTTGTTTTATTTCATTGCTCCACGGTCCTATTTTTCTAACATGTCTCCCCTCCAAACTTCAGTTTGAAACATGAAATGACATGCACAACATATAAAAGAAAATGCATGACAGGAAATAAACATTCATGAGCATATCAATAATACACAGAGAAACAACACAAACCATGAATTTGAATCAGAACTTTCTTCTATTAATTCAAATGCTTGTACATGGGTGTTCTTCATACACTATTCTCTGATTGCTCTTCTCTTCTCCTGAATGCTTCCCTTTTTTTTGTTACAATGGTACAATGAGGGTGTCTATATCCGTTTTCCCTCTCGGACTCTAAACTATCAAATCTAGAATTAAAATCCTATCTACCAGCATTAACTAGATTAAATGCCTCCTATATACTAAAGGACGAGAGCTTAAAGGCTCAAGGTCCAATACAATATACAAATGCGCCTTCATAAATGGCTCCATTAAAGGCTTGTGCAACAATCCCAAAGCATTTTAAAAAATTTGGGTTGGTTTGTCCAGCTGATCTCCGCTTGATGTGCTAGCTCGCTTGATGAGTCGGTGATGCTCCTGCATCATAGTGGTTCAATATTTAGCTCACTTGTCTCACACTCAATCCTAGGCTGTAATCACCTGAGTCTTAAAACCACCCATTAAAGCTATCTCGGGTGAGACTGTGCAGCGCATTCTATGTGTTGTGTCGCCTTCTGGTTTACCAGGATGGTCGATAGTTTTAGAGGCTTTGTTGGAAACCTAAACAGACATGAAACTTGGGTCAATAAACTCATATAGAATAGAAGAGGAAAAGTAACCAACAAATGGTTATTTTTTCGTTGGTAGGAACAAGAGAGGATTGAGTAGAGGAGATAAGTCGAAGATCTGTCGGAGGCGGATCAAGAAAAGGTTAGATAAATGAGCTATTAGAAGAGAATGTTGAGACCATGGAATCCCACAAAAGATGATATTGAAACTTGGCTAAGAACTAAGGAGCTATATTTTGCACAAAACGACAATAGAAACCCTAGACTAACACCTCGTAAATATATTGAGAATATGTGTTTACTGATTTACACGAAATCTTTTTCTATGATTTTCCACATCTATTATAGGAGTGGGTACTAAGGTTGAAGGATAACCACACAACGAACCAGATTCGACAGCTAGAGTGGGACCCAGTACAAATTGAGCATCTTTAGCAGGTGAACAACAAATTCACCCATGCAGTAGATTTCTGGCTAGACAATATTGTGGCAAGTTTTATAACAGAGTTTGTAGTCGACACAACGAAGTTGTATAGCACAATGGAGCAAGATTTTCTACTTGGACCCCATGGAAGGTACATTCGATCGTTGTATACTTATATTAAGATACTGTTGTATAATAAAGGTGTAATGACAATGGATTCAGACAACTAAACTTCCCTGCGTGCATGGGGGAAGGGGGGAAGCACTGATAGGAAGAGGAGAAATGGAAGGAGGAAAGCATAAGGGCAAGCAAGAAGAACCCTTGGACCCAATCATGATGGAAAATGACCAGATCAAGTATATCATGGAGACAAATGGAAAGACGCGTAGTGGAGTACCCTACCAATACAAGGTGAATACCAAGAAGAGAGCCATAGTCGTGAGGGAAGGCTTGGCGAGTGATGAGGAAAAGGTATAGGATCTCCGGGATGTGGATCAGATTGAGGAAATCCTGCACACAACATACGAGAGGAAGATGAGAGGTCCAAGAACGGGGAGAGAAGGTAGCAATCCTATCCATATTAATGTCAGTGTGGAACCCATAAACCCATGTGCGACTAATACACCAAAGATAAGACCACCATTTAGACAACTGAAGTTCATAAGTAGTTAGACATCAGGAAGTACATCCACACAAGGAACAACAACTGGAGGAGCCAGTTTAGGAAGAACTTGTCAAGTATCTACACCACGCAGAAGTAGTAGTTCAACATTAAGAATGGCAGGACATGATCCCATTATCAGGTTACCAGAATTTCGAGGAGAAGCAGAAGACGACCCTGAGAAACACTTGTTTATTTGTGCAAATATTTGGGAAGAAAAACAAATAACTGATGAAGATACCAAACTTGCGTAGTTAGCGATTATGCTAAGAGACTATGCACTAGAATGGTACATGAGTTTAGACGCAAACAGTGCCCCTAGGAAAAAAAGGACACTAGAAAAAATTAAGACGTTATTGATAAATGAGTTCTAGAAGCCGAGATCAAAAGATCAGTACATGAATGAGATGATCTAAATAAGAAAGAAACCAAGAGATTATGTATGGGAGATTGATAAGAGATTCAAGGGACTGAAGGGAAAGTTAAAATATCTCATGAATGAGATGCAGCATAGACACTTGTTTGTCAATTCACTACTCACACAATTAAAATATCCATTGTGAAAACAGAAGTTACAGACGCAGGAAGAGGCTCTGTAAGCATCCTTGCAACTGGAAGAAAACTAGTACCAGAAAATGAGCCTAGCTATTGAAGAGCTGAAGGAGGACTTGAAGAATTTAACATTTCAACTAAACCAGAATAAGAACAAAGACAAACGAGAAGTTGTTTGGTGTACCACATGCAGGATGAAATGACACCACAAGAATGAATGTCCGACATTTGTGCAGTATATGGAAGCAGGAATGCCAAAACCTGTTACCCATAGGAGGACCATGGTATGTATTCTGTAAGAAACCAGGTCATGACCCCTATCACTACCGAATGATGCAGAAATACTAGACAGTCCCAAAGAATTCATACTGCACCTTTTGCAAGTCATTGGGCCACGATGAAAAATATTGTAGAACTATAGAGTTGATGCGAAAATGGACATTAGACGCATATAGAGTGTAGAAAGAAATGATGGCAGGGAAAGCCACACCACAGTTCAATCCATCTCCAGCTCCATACAACACTGTACAATAGTAGTATAATACTACGCAACAACCATACAATAACACACAGCCACAATACAACACAACACAACCTTAGTACAATACCATGTAGTATAATCAGGCACCTCAATATAAAGCACTGCGAGGAGATAGAGTAGGATACACAGGTGGAGGATGAGAAAGAGGAGGTTTCGAACAAGGTAGAGGACCAATAGTATGTCAAAATTGTCAACAAACGAGACATTATGCAAGGGAATGCCCATTCCACCAACAACTTGTATGTATTGTCGTGCATCAGAACATGATATAGAAGAATGTTCGACACTACTAGTAAAGATCCAAGAAAAGAGGAACCAAAATAACCAAAATGTTAAGTGGATTTCCGTTGAAGCAAGGGATAAAGGATGGAAAATTAATATCGTTATTCACAGAGGAATTAAAATAGGGGACGACACTATTCAATAAGATCCAACACAAAATCAATGGGTGAAAAAGAATGTTGAACTGAGGAAGTAGTTCGACGTGCCGAAGGAAAAGGAGATATTTAAGCAAGCCCAACAAGAATTCCAGAAGGAAGATATTGTGACGACTTCAATTGTGCAACAAAGAAAGGAAGCACCTGAATATAAAATGCCTCTGTTATTGGATCATACCAACGAAATACATTCCATGGGACATGTAAGTACAATCAAATGATTTTTGCAATCATGTATAATGTTATTAAGTGATCCATCATCTGTGAAAATATTTCAAAACATACTGGAAAAATGTAGTATTGAGATGGAAGGAAAACTAGAACCAAAAATAGTTAATCACCTACACATAAGAAGAAGAACAAGTGGGGAATTTAGACTAAATGCCAACATTGGAGATTTAAATATGGGAGACATCATACTAGATATAGGATCTAAAGTTAATGTACTACCAAAGAAGACATGGCAATGCATGGGAGAGACCACACTAGGATATTCACCTGTTCAATTGAAACTGGCAAACTAGCATAGAGTCCTCCCAATAGGTAGACTGAAAGGAGTGACAATAGACCTAGATGGAGTGCACACTAAAGCATATTTTGAAGTCATTGAAACAGTGGATGACACAACACCTTACCCAACATTGCTTTTTCTGGATTGGGTGTTTGACAACCAGGCCATAATCAACTTGAAGACCAAGAAAATGAAATTTGAGTTAGGAGAATGCAGGGTCATCGCGCCATTGGACATATCAGAAGGGGAGAGGTTTGTAGAACCTACTTGCCTATGCATAGAGTAAATCAACCAGTTGTACAGAACAACTGCGCGCGATGAGGATTACGTAAAACCAACTGTAGATGGGATAATCAGTTGGCGGAGCATCAATTCTTGTGCAAAATATTTCGATACCAGTTTAGATAACTGGAAAAAAAGGCTACATTAAGTATCCATGAGGAGATGTGCAAGAATAGACTATGCAGTAAGATGGGTAGGCACAGAAATCAGAGAACTACCCAGTTTCCATGGAGTAAATGATTTGGAAACATTTTTGGCATAGTATGAAGACGAAGTCTTAGAGAACCAAAGACTGTTAGCACTTGATCTAGCACTCAAGACCACACCTGCAATATGGTGGGGCACACACAAAGATACAATCATAGACCGGTACCAATGTAAGTGGTTACTACGCATAAGGTTCGACGAAAAATAGAAAAACAACAAACAACATAAATATGATGGACAAAGAGAAACAATGGAGCACTTAGAGAAGTGTAGAACGTTGTGGAAAATGACACCTCTAGAGGAATGGCCTCATCATTTTATACATACTCTAGAGGGCATACCAGCGAAATGGTATATAGACTAGGAATTGCGCAAAGGAACTACAACCTCGATGACATTGAAACAAAATTTTACAGTCACCTTCTCATTCGAGCATGAGAACCCCAACATAGATGCCTCTCTTAAAAGAAAAGGGGAGTGATATTCATCCAAGCACCATAAATAGAACTCATCACAGAATAACAACAATAGAATAAACAAACAATCAAGGAATTGTTGTCATGTTACCATGTGCAAGAGGAAGCACCGGATGAAGATGATCCATGTGATATTTAGATTGAAGAAGAAGAAGGAGAAAGAGAAGTGGAAGGGCCACCCATAGAATCAAAAGTCATTTATGTGCTGATCAAGGTAAAGAAATTCAATATTGGGACAACCAAGAATCCCAAAAGGGCCAGTATTGGAGATTACTGGGATGAGTAAACAGTGGAAAGCATAACAAAGTTATTGCGCGAATACAACAACTTGTTTCCCACAACATTTACAGAGATGAAGGGTATAGCCAGAGAGCTAGGAGAGATGAATATACCACTCAAACTAGAAACGATATCGATTTGATAATGACCATATCGACTGAATCCCATATATAAGCAGAAAGTCAAAGATGTGATCGATAGGATGCTCAAAGTCGACATAATAGAACCGATCGAAGAATAAAAATGGATAAGATTGATCGTAGTACAGGACAAGAAACAAGGAGGGATCAGGATACGTGTCGACTTACGGAAGTTGAACGATGCATCCCTACATGACCCATTCCCTACACCTTTCATGGATGAAGTGTTAGAGAACGTAGGACACAAAGCCTACTCATTCACCAATGGATTCTCAGGCTACCATTAGATCAAGATAGCACAAGAAGACAAATACAAGACCACATTTGTGACAAAATGGGGATCATATCAGTACACAGTCATGCCATTTGGAATAAAGAATGCACCAGCAATCGTTTCCAGAGAAGTCATTGTTCTCTTTAAGGAATTCATCCACCAGTTTCTCGAAGTATACCTGGATGATTGGATAGTGTACAATTTGTTGAAAGACCATGTAGAAGTCTTAAGACTAATGTTGGAAATATGCAGATAGTGTCAGATATCACTGAATATAAAGAAATGCATATTCATAACACCATTCGAGATACTATTGGGCCATATAGTATGCAAACAAGGTTTATTATTAGATCTTGCAAAGATCGCAGTAATTGTTAACTTACCACCACCAAATAGTCCATCAACTAAGAGCAATGTTAGGACAAATAGGATACACATGGAAAAACTGCTAAGAAAGGATACAAAGTTTCAGTGGAATGACGAGTGTCAAAATGGTCTGGATAACCTAAAGGAAAAGATGGTCACCACGTCGATATTAGTCTTTCTATATTGGGTGAAGACATTCCACGTACATGTAGACACATCAGCCATAACACTTGGAGATATCTTGGTGTAGCCAACAACGGGATATTTGGATCACCTGATAGCATTTGCGAGCCAGAAGCTATCAGACTTAGAACATAACTATAACACAACATAAAGAGAAGGGATAGCTATGGTCTATGCACTGCAAAAGTTTAGACATTACTTATTGGGGAAACACTTTAATATGTTCACAGATCACTCATCCCTGAAATATCTAGTCAATAAGCCAGTGTTGGGGGGGAGAATATGTCGATGGTTACTCCTATTTCAAGAATTTAACTTTGAAGTCATCGTCAAACTAGGAAAGTTGAATGCAGGACCTGACCACCTATCAAGGGTCACAAATGGAGAAGAACCTGTGAATTTAGAAGACAACTTTCTAGATGCACAACTATTATTAGTCCAGATCATTGATAAATACTTAACAGATATTATTCAGTACTTGAGCATAGGTACTCCACCACAAGAGTATAATACCACGCAGAATAAAAACCTGGTAGTCCGTGACACCGACTATCAACTGATTGCAGGACATATATATAATATGGGGGAAAATAAAATCTTGCAAAGGTAGATGTTAGAGCATGAAAGACCAAGAGTTTTAGCATAAGCCCACAAAGGGATAGCAGGAGGACATTACGCAGGTAAAGCTACCACGTAGAAAGTATTGCATGCAGGACTATGGTGGCCAACGATCCACAGATACTCAAAGGAGTACTGTCAAAGATGTGATGTCTATCAAAGGGTAGGAAAAACCAATAGAAGGGACGAGATGCCATTGTGACCACATGTAACACTCCAGGCATTTGATAAATGGGCAATAGATTTTGTGGGACCAATCAACCCACCAACAAAAAGAATAGGAGAAAGGTACATTATCACTGTGACATAATACCTAACAAGATGGGTGGAAGCCACACCAGTGAAGGATTGCAGCATAGAAACAACAGAGCATTTTCTATTTGAACAAGTAATCACTAGATTTGGGTGCCCAAAAGTTTTTATGAGCGACTAAGGCATGCACTTCATAAACAAAACCATCAATGCTATGACTGAAGAGTTTGAAGTACATCATTAGAAGAGCACACCATATCACCCACAGGAAAATGGCATAGTGGAAGCATTCAACAAAATCCTGGAGAACAAACTAACAAAGATATGTAACGTCAACAAGGATGAATGGTATATCAAAGTACCAACAATATTATGGGCATACAGGACTACGTGCAAAAAGTTGACAGGGCACACACCATTTAAACTGGTTTATGTCCATGAGGCGGTGGTGCCATTAGAATTTTTAGTATCAAGCTTGTGCATAGCAACAGTTACACAAATGTCAAAACGATGTGTAATATAGGAGAGACTGAATCAACTAATGACCATGGAGGAAGACTGGATCTTAGCAGGATTCCACCAACAAGCTCATAAAGCAAGAGATAAATCTTGGAATGATAGACACATCAAGAAGAAAACGTTCAAGGAAGGAGATCTAGTACTGATGTATGACAACAAATCGTTTCAGCACCCAGGAAAGCTCAGAATGCATTGGTTAGGACCGTATGTAGTAAAATATTTTAGAGATAGAGGAGATGTACAATTAAGATATTTATCAAGCGTAGAACTTAGAGAGATGATCAATGGGAGACGACTGAATTTGTAAAAGGACAGTCAACAACCCATCGTGCATTACAAAAAAAAAATAAAAATATGTATATTGAAAAATAACTAAAAGGAAAGAACCAAAAAGGGGCACAATTCACTGGAGAAAGAATGAAAATGCACACTTAGGAATGCAAGTTCGGCGAGGAGAAGAAAAATGGTCACATAAAAAGGAAAACAAGCGAGAAAAGGAAAGTTAGCAAAAGAAGGACGACATGACAACACTAGGAAAAATTAAATGATGACAAGGACCGATGGGATGCCACATTAAAACACACGCATTGGAGATGACAAGGTAGAGTAATAGAAAGTACGAAACCGCCGGAGATGCATTGAACCCATAGTTAAGGTGCATTAAACCCATAATTAAGGAAGTGTCATAGACAAGCTTCATGGAAAACCCATACAACACAAAGACACAGGATAAAATAATATATTCATGAAAAAAGAGCAGACAGAGAGAAATAGAGGACAAAAAGCACAAAGCAAGTTCATAGAGTCCACAAATACCATTCAAACCCAACAAACGTTTGACATTCACCACCATGGCACCTCCCAAGCAAGCAGAAGCAAGCTAGACTGCCAGGAAAACCAGAGTTCAGACCATATCACGAGGACAGGTGGAAGAAGGTGAAAAAAAGTTGTCGGAGATTGTCAATGTCGACAAAATCCCATCCCCAAAAGCAACACCCATGAACTCTAAACCCATACTGGAAGAAATCCAAAAACCAGCACTGGAGGGCAAGAATACAGACACATTGACAGAAGTACAGGAGTTGAAAAACCATGAAGTAGAAACCCTGAAGGAGGTGCAACCAGAGAAAACCGAAGCAGCTCCAGAAGTCAATGGAACGACGCCAAATCCGAAAACAAAAGTTGAGCCAAACGAGTCTCAAATGAAAATATCAGACCACCCACCAGAAGGAATGGTCAAAGATGTCATGGGTAGGACGAAATGGTATGTAGAGGAACAATAGGAAGCCACTGTAACTTCGAGCCAACCACCACCATCGAAGAAAGACAAGTTACAAATACCCAGGTCACCTCGCAAGAAACTGACAACAGAAATCATTCTACCACACATACTAGAGGGGATATAGGTAGGACTAGAGCCATTGGGTCACATCGGGAATCTCAAATACTCGGACCACGACGTAGCAGACAAAGACAAGTTCTTGGAACTTGCAAAGAGAGTATACATGGAGACGGTGGGCATGATTTTGTTTGGGGAACCAATTGACCAACCACTCCAATGGGCAATGAGGTTGGAGAAGATAGGAATTTTAGGTTTGGTGGACCTACCACATTTTGGTAGGGGTCAACATGCAACCGCATGCGTCAAAAAACTACTAGTTGTCACACATGATGGGGACATCTAGTTGGATAAGCTCATTTTGATAGACATAGAGCTTATAGAGAACATAACAGGATTGCCAACTCGAGGCATGGATCCCATGCAGTTTCTAGATGACAAATCCAGGGAGAAGGTGCTAGCAGAAGAGATGAAGAAAAATTATGGCACTGACAGGGGGACAAGAGGGATCATTATCAAAAGGATCAATGATGTCGCAACACAATTGGGCGTGAAAATCTTAGCTTGCAAGCTACTAAGAAAATTCCACCAAGAGGAAGTCCCAATTGGAGTCATTACAGTTGCAGCCCAGTGCACAGAAGGCACCTCAATGAGATGGGCACCGTATCTCTTGAAATTATTCCTGGATGATTGCAAGGATGCACAGGATCACGGAACAAAGTTTCACTATTCATGGTTGATCACATTAATAGCCTTCATGGGACGGAGAGAGCCAAGGTACGTAGTTTTGGTACCAGACCCAAACTAAATAAATGGGCAAGATATTTGTTGCTCAGAGCCAGGCTAGAGGCCAGGAACAAAAATGAAAACAGGGATATCTTTGAAGGATACCTACATGACCTACAAGAATCCATCTCCAAGATGTGGATAATAACACCAGAAGCTGTCGCATGATATGGGGACATCACCAACTTCTAGGCCACACGACATACAATGTGGATACAGGAAAGGAAGGATCTAGATAAATAATGGCTACAAATGCGCTACTTTATCATAGAGGGTGACATCGACATGGTCATCAACGAATGGGACGATGAGTGGAAGACTCTTGTCCTTACCTAGGAATTGTCGGAAAGAACAACATAAGAAGAGGCAGGGCAGGGAGATACCCAGCCAAAGGAAATTCAAGTGCCCAAGAAAAAAAGAATGGGTTGGGGAAAAGAAACATAGATAGAAGAAGGGCCAATGAAGACAGGGACCCAGAATGGAAAGAAGGATAAGACGCAACCGACCAAGGAGCAACAACAACATGTCGAGCTCTTACAAGAGACCAAAGCAAGGCCCAACCCACAAGAAGCAGGGAAAAATAAGAGGCCAGCCATGTAGATAGGAGGCACGCGCAAGAAATCAAAGGCACAAAGAACACCGCTAGAGTATACGATCACAGATGATGATGGCAAAATGATAGCCTAAATGATCCAGGATTTTTTATTTGAGGATTTTGACCATGTTGCACACCACAGGGATAGGATTGAAGAGAAATTGCAAGACATGAGGCATCTCCTCAAGAAAATCGGGGAAGGGAAGCTAACGATCACTAGGAGAATTGAACCATCAAAACCGCAGATAGAAGGAAGAGTGCAAGAATAAGAATGAGAGTTAGTGTAGGCAATACTGCAGCCACACGTAACATTCCACATCAACCCTAGTATGTTGCACATGGACGAAATTGTGGAACAGAAACCCTTGAATGACTTAAGATAAATCCAACTCGTGTTGATGAGGATACCGCCAGGGGCACTACATAGGTTGCAGGTGAGCATAGACCATGAGGTATAGTCTCGCACATGCAAAGAATTAGCCAAATTGAAGTAGGAAACAAAGAAATAGGATGCACTAGAAAGATTCTATGAGCAGGCTAAATCTGAGGCCCAGGAGGAAAGGGAGCACATAAAAGGATTGGAGCAGAAAGTGGTAGGAACTTATGAGAAGATTCCATAGGCCGCGCAGAGAGATGAAATCACAGTAGCAAAAAATATTGATCAGATTGCACAGGAAATCGATCAATATCAGAAGGAGATCGAGAATCTCCAAGAAAAACTCATACCAAACACTCCACCGACAATCAAGGAGAAAAGGAAGCAGGAAGCAACAACACAGCTACAGGAAATAGAGCACCAGGTTAACACAACATTTGACTTGTTCGATAAAGCAATGCAACTTGGATGAATTTAGAGGAGGATCAATAGGTCCAAAAGTGGGATAAGGAAGAAGAAAGGATAAACATAGTGACCTAAGAACTCAAACAAAGGCATAAGACAATGTCGATCATAGAACGCGTCAAGGGAACACAGGAAATGAATAAATTGTAGGTAGAGCTCACTACTGTGCAAACACAGAAACATGAGAAACATGCTCAAATGGAACTATTGCAAGAATGGGTAGCATAAGTCCTGGAAAAAGAAGAGGAAGCCAAGTCACATATATCACATGAGACCCAAGAAGAGTGTGTGGAACTGATCAGGGATGAAATTGCAGTCCAGATAGTGGACACACTCAAGGAGAATACTGCGTAGGCGTAGACACAGGTAGCAGAGCTTAGGGAAAAGTTCAAGGTGATAATCAAGGAGGTCAAAGAAGTGCACAAGGGTTAGGTGGCTCGGGACGAGCCACATGTCAATGTTGGGGGCCTGTTGGAGGTAGGCCAAAGTGGAAAATTATGGGGGTTTTTGGGAAAGAAAGCATGCACAAGGGAAGCGACAGATGGAAGGAAACATAGCATACATGCATGCAAGGAAATAAACAAATAGAAGGAAGAACAACACACATGCATGGGAGGAAGACCTAACAACGATAGGGTTGGGGTTTTGGTAAGGTATTGTAAATGGCTGAAGAGCCTGAAATTTATAAATATAGATACTTAGGTATCATAGGGGGATCGGTTTCGATTATTGTAGCTATGCATGAGTTGATGTGATATGTAAGGGTTTTTGTTGTATGAACCATTTTGTATAAGATGTTGAGCTAGAGAGGATGAGGGAGAGTATATCGTGAGGATTAGATCATAGGCTATGGAGCCTGGTGTGATCTAGTCTGTCTCACATAGATCTTACCCGACTAAGAAGAGTTGTAAGCATGTGACGCTATAGATGCAAAAATAATATAATAAAAGAGATGAGAGCCAAATATTTGTGGACGTAGCCCCAAGAGGGGGTGAACCATGGTAACATTTGTGTTGTGTGATGAATGTTTGCATACCTTTATTGTTTGAAGAATTTATTAATATTTTGAATGAATTAGTTAATATATTGTTTGTTTAAGCGTTGTTGCAATATTGAGGGAATAAGCTATGGGCATTACTACATATGTCGTGAATAACAATATGTTGCATTTACAAGTCATAATAATGGTTCAATATTTATCTCTCTTATCTCACACTCAATCCTAGGCTGTAAACACCTAAGTCTTATAGCCACCCATTAAATCTATCTCAGGTGAGACTACGCAGTGCATTCTGTGTGTTGCGTCGCCTTCTGGTTTACCAAGAGGGTCAATAGTTTTAGAAGCTTTGTTGGAAACCTGAATAGACATGAACCCTAGGTCAATAAACTCAGATAGAATAGAAGAGGAAAAGTAACCAACAATACTTACAACCACAAATTACTTTACCAAGTGGATAGAATCAATCCCAACCCGGAATGCAACAGACAAGGTAATCATGGAATTTCTTGAAGGGCATATTTTTTCCATATTTGGTTTTCCTAAGAAGCTAGTCACTGAAAATGCTCAGGAGTTTAAATCAAACTCAATGATTTATTTTTGCAATAAATATAACATGAAATAGGTGCATTCCACTCCTTACTATACTCAAGGAAATGGGTTAGTAGAATCATCCAATAAAATCCTCATAAGGATTATGAAAAAACTACTTATAGAAAAGAAAAGGTCATGGGATTCCATGTTAAAATTTTCCTTATGGAATGATCAGATCAGTAATAAGAAATATATTGGAACCTCCCCTTTCCAAATAGTGTAAGGAACAAAGGCATTTTTTCCTACTCAATTGGGTTTACCTATTCTTAAATTTATGCAAGAGGAGTTAGATGAACCCAATGACATTCAAAGGAGGATTTTCCATATGATAGAGGTTCAACGGGCTAGAGAAAAGCTGGATCATAAAGTTGTTATTCATCAGAGCAAAGTCAAAGAAATGTTTGATAAGAAGACAACGAAGGATATTTTCAGAGAGGGAGATATTGTATTGAGATGGGATGCTAAAAAATAGGATAAAGCTAAACATGGTAAGTTTGACAACTTATGGTATGGTCCTTTCAAAGTCGCCAGGTTCATTAACAGCAATACCTTTCTCTTACATAATTTGGAAGATAGTGAGATTTTAGGAGGCCCAGTAAATGGGAGATTCCTAAAGCATTATTTCCTTTAAGATCAGTAAAAAATATCAGTTTGTACAATAGGTTTTACTTTTTGAACTCAAATAAAGACTCCATATACCCAATATAATTTTTTCTTTACAGTCTGTGGTTTTAAATAAAGGATGACAGAACATGGAAATAAAGAGAATCAAAAGGATATGAAGGCATTGATTAGCATTTATTAAAGCTTCATCATGAAACTTTACCTCGGGAAGGAGCCAGTGTTAGTCTCTAACCTTGTTTTTGATTGATTGAGTGTCCCTAGTCCCTATCCTATCCTTTTTCATGATTTTTTGTCAAAAAACTATTTTTTTACCTCTTGGCTTAGCAGATTATTTTTCAATCTTTATTGCACTTTTAAATGATTTTTGAGTTTTTTAAAGATTAGGATTTGATATGATAATTTTTGGCACATCACTTTTCATTTCATTATTTGAATTTTCAAAATTTTCCAAGTCAGAAAAGGCATTGCAAGAATAGTGCTATTCCTGCAGCACTGAGAATAATCATGTTTTGCATGCGCCACCATGCCCAGATCATGTCCTAAATTTCCAAATCATGATTAGAAGATATAACTGCTTCTTTATGATCTATTCCAGGTTGTTATTTTTATGATAACAGAATTATACGAAGGATTGAGTTGTACTCACCATACTTGCATCAAATCAACACATCTGATCATCATGGATGAAATCATCACCTTCCTATTTTAGTATGTCTGTTATTTTATGCAGGGATTGTAGACCAAGAAATAACTTCTGGCTTTAAATAGCTCTTGATAATTGAGTATTCAACCATCAATCTTCTTAGAATTATCTACAAGATCATATTAGTGGTATGAAACCCAAAAAGAGTGGCTAGATAATCAGACTAGAGCCAGAAGGCACATACTTTCTTGAATCATTCCCTCATATGGCGCAGAAATTCAAGGATATTGGTTGGTTTGACATTTTCTCAATGTTCCAAGGGCATGATGAGCGTATCTTGATGGTGTTTGCACATAATGTTGATGTCTTCGAATTTGTGGTTGGCAAAATTCTGATGCATGTAACAAAAAATTCTATTGCTAAAGCTTGCAGATTGCCAGTGTATGGAGAAATATGGTGGAAGAAGGAGAATGTGTTCATGGAATTTGTAAATCAGTTTCTAATTCTAGAGAAGAAAAAACCTAATTGGAGCAAGGGTATACCACACAGGTGAGTAAGGAAAGAATGGCACATTGCCTTGCTAATTATCCACAGGTACATTACATGTGAAGGAAGGTTTTCCTTGTTTTATCTCTATCATACCAGACTGTTGATTCATATAAATGGTGATTACCCTCTTAACTTACCCTATTTTATGTTAAAAAGTTTATCCAATATGTCTAAGAGGATCCAATCTCATCTTGCTACATCAAAAAGCAGTCTCTTTTATTAGGGTTCAATTAGAACATTAGTAGTCTTCTCCTTAAAGTAAGTCCAGAGATCTTGGGATTGGTTAATCCAGTCCTTAAACTAGATTTACAGTCAACTAAATCCAAAACTATAAAGGGGAAGATACCAGTCAAATAGAAACAAACTCCTTTAGCCACCAAATTCTTAATAAAAGAAGAGTCACTTGCAACTAGGGTAACTCAGGCTAGCAAGAGAAAATTGCAAACTCAGCAAGCTATTGGAGATTTTCGTATAGGTGAAGACCATGAGAAAGGTACCACTGGTCAAGGTAAGAAGCCTAAAACAAATGAAAACATTGACATCTATCATGATCTAGATATAAAGAGGGAAATTGATGAATATAAGGATTACACTAGAAGCCTAGTTCAGACTCTAGTCAAATAGAAACAACAATCTATAGGTAATAAGAATGGAAAGGGTAAAAAAAAAGAAAAAAACAAACACCTGTACCTAAACTCCCTAGGAGGAATTCCACCAGAGTTGCCAATACATTTAGACTGAATTCAAAAGCAATGTTTCATCCTTCCATCATAAGGAGAATCTTATAATTATAGAAGATAATTAAGATGATTCTAAGAAGGAGATTAAAAAATAGGCAGTGGCATCTTCTTTACATAGAGCAGAGAAAGAATATGAGGATTTGAAGAAGAAACAAGAAAAGGGAAAGTTGATTGTGTAGTACTCCAGAAGACCCGTGACCAGAGAAACTACCAAGTCATCTTCAATATCTGAATCTTTGTTTAAGGGTACAAATGTAGTTTATGATGAAAAATATGGTATTTTTGCAGAACCAAAATAGATGCAAGAGCTTCCAGAAACCAAAGATTAAATTAAGACCTCAAGATTCTATAGATATGAATTTACCTGCCCTTGTAGAGGAATATCTAGAATTTAAAGTGAAAGCAAGGAAAGAAAAAGACAGAGTAAAGGAGCTGCAGAGTATGATAAAGAAATTGAAGAAAGAGAAAGATTTGGTTGAGCAATGGAATTACAAACAACAAGAAAAGATACAAGATTTTAAAAGGAAAATTAAAGAACAAAAGGCATTGCTTAAAGAGGTAAGAGAATCCAATTTCAGGCTATATTGGCATAATGTTATGTTAACAACCAAGATTAAATAGAGAGACACCAGGTATAATGAAATCTTCATACCATGATGTTTCATGACGCATTTTTCTTCAATTTTGATTGTTCGATGGTATTGATTAGGAAGTAAAGATGAACAATTTGATTCCTAATGTTTGGATCAAATGAAACTTTTGATATCTCCGATGGAACAACTCAGAAATATAGGGTTCTTATTTTTGTGGGATTTACCAGTTTTTATAAAGATATTTCCTAATCTATATTTGGATTGGTTTTTGAGCCCTCTACTATATAAGCATTACAAGTTCTCGTTCGAGATAATTTTCCTAGGAAATAGGCATTGACAAGATCCTATTGTAAAAATGTAAACTAGAAAATATGATCTACAGAAATACTCAGTGTACTTTAAATAGACACAAGAAAGAATGTAGTGGGGTCGATAAGTTGGGCATTCAAGGATTTTTTTGTAAAAATCCACTGTAAGACAATTTATATTCCATATTCATACTAAATGGAAAAAGGCATGTTGATGGTTAGATCCTCTTTCAAATCTTATTCTATTTCTTTTCTTACTTGAAGTCATTTATTCTGTTGCAATGCATTTGATTTCTTGATTTTAAGTAACATAGTGATAACTTTGTTGTTTTTGTTTATTATCAAGATTTTCTTCAAATACATGTTCTTGTTTCTCAATGATATTTTGAAATAAGAAATCTATACGAAGTTGACAAATCAATGATATTTTGAAATAAGAAATCTATATGGAGTTGACAAACTAGATACTCTCATATATTCCCTTCTTTATTTACATTATTGTTTGATCTATTAATGTGAATACCATTTACTAAATCAATGGGATGTTTTCCTACTTTTACATTGAGTTATATGTTTATTTGAATCCTTGAACCAACTTTCAATCACTTTCTAAAAATCCATTCATAAAACCCTTAAAAAATACCATTGTGTTGGCAACCACCAATTTTTTTGATTTTTATTGAAGTCACCACAAAGAAATTATATCTTTATGTAGCTGCCACCTCCTTACATTTATAAATGATTTTTTCTTTTGATTTCAAGGCAATGATTGGGGATGAACTTATCTTACTAAGTTTTTCGTTTGCATTTGTGTTTTTTTTTTTTTTTTTTTAAATTCATGCCTGTAAGCATGAATTTGAACAAAAACTTGGTTTGAAATTTCATATCTTTTACCTTAGATATTTTGTTTTGAAGACACCTATATATGGCTAAAATCTCAAAGTCTTATGAATTTATTGATCAATCCACCATCAAAATCTTGGGGTATTATGGGTATCGTGACTTCATTGCTTCTATCGTTGATTGTTGATTTAATTTGTGTAATGTTTGAATGCACAAAAAATCTTGGTTAATAATTGATATAGTTCTTAGGAGTCCAATTATCATATTCTCATTCATATTAATTGGTACAGGCATGATGTACCTACGTTTTCAATTCATTTTGTTGGACTGAGTATTAGTGAGATCATTCATTACACGAATTGGGGTTGTGTATTGTGGAGGGTTTGACACTCATCGTAGGTAATGGCTCATAGTTTTACGAGCCATCTGGTTATTTTTCTCCCAACCCTTTTTTCCGAGTTATGGCAACCTCTGGACTTTGTAGTTTTCGTGCCTTTACAATTCACACAGACCTCTCTCTGCTCATCTGTTAGAAACCCAAAATTATCCATGGTAATATCTGTTTTATCCTATTTGACAGTAACCATGGCTCTTTTGGTTCGGATTGAACCAAATGACTCTGAGTTTCTTTTTTTTAAGAAAACCCGTAACTGCATGCCTGGGACACATTTTTGCGGGAAGGTTTCTGAGCCAACGATTATGAATTTGGCCAAACCCTTTAAAACCCATTTCAGAAATGGGGTCATTTACCTGCCATGCAAGCCAGTTTTTCAAAAACCACACAGTTTCAGAAATACATCTTGTTATTTGGAGGGAAAAATCTTAGAATTTCTTTGCAGCTGAGGTAAGCATTTTTGTTTGTTTTGCTCAAGGATTCAAGTCTTTTATTGGTTTTTCTGGGTTCCAAGTTATATATGCCCTTCTTTTGTTTATGAGTCTGCAGAAAATGTATAAGATTTATCAAGGACAGAAGGTAAATCCCATGTCAAGCCTTTTTGTACCATGGTCTAATTTGAAATCTTGTGCTATCGCATCTATCTAAGGCTGGGGATACTTGGGAAGATTTCTTGTTTAGAAATGATTTTACCCTACCTGATGTTACCCATGATTTTGGTCATCATGATGATGTATTGATGATGGTGTACTTAGGCTCTTCATAAGAACTTTCTCCTAAGAAAAAAATATTTTCATCTCTTCCAGAAAACTCATTTTTGAAGACTGTTCGCAGGCTGCTAGTATATTTGCCTACGAGAATGCATGATTCTCGTAGGTTTCCTTAAGCCAGGGTGCAATACATTTGCACTGTGTTGAACTGCTAGGGTGTGAACTCTTTGTAAAGCAAGGAAAAAGATGAATTCTCGATATTTCTAGAAGGGAATCTTCTAGAAGGATGAGATGGCATTCGAATGGTTATCCTAGTACTAGATTCCCTGATATTTTGGGATCATTCTTATCCAAGTAACTAATTCATTCTGTCCTATATATTGAGTGAATTATCATGAAGAAGGTTAAGCAAGATTCATTAGAGAATTAGTGAAAGAATTGTGTGAAGGACTGAAGCTACAGTAGCTTGAAGACTCCAACAAGTTTATCCAAAAGGGGTTGATCTTCTTCATGCAAGTGAGCAAGTGTGTGTGTCGGAGCCAAGGGCCATTGAAAGGAAGTTTGCAACATCAAGGCTCAGGTTGTAATATTTACTTTCCATTAATATGATACAGTAATATGTCCCTTTCCCATAAAGCTATTTCCACTTTATTGTATAATTCCTTGATCATATACATAGATTGATTGTTGAATAGATTGTGCTTTCTTCACTTTGGTTGGTTTGTGTTGTCTTGGTATTGACTGCACGAGAGCACTGGAGTGAAGCAGGAGAAAAAAAGACCATAGGAAGCGATAATAAGGTATGTTATTTGTTCTTGCCTCTTATTTAATTCAATGGTCAAAATCTAGGGAAAGAGTCATGTTCTGTCTTGCTTTGTTCTAGATCCAGGTGGATCTAGGGAGATCAGTTAGTGTCCACACCTACAGATTTATCCAATAACAAAATTGGCGACTCCATTGGGGATTTCATCACCAACTAGTGGCTTCAAAATTAGAAGTTCTTGTTTTCCTGGTGTTTTCTTCCTAGATTTTGTTTACTAGCACGTGTTGTTTGTTTCTCGAAGTTGACCATAGGATTTTCTTCGCGAAGATTGTTACTTGTTTACAATAGCTCCCCCACGTCATTCACGTAGAATGCAGGGTTTATCTCCAGAGCATCTGGACTATTCTCAACCCTTGCCTACAGGTACACCTGAAGGCTCTCCTTGGTAAAGTGAAGCCGCAGTTGTCACCACACCACAAGTGGAACAAACTGACTCTCTAGAACCTTTCCGAATTACTAATACTCGAGAGGATTTTCGACTTCCCCCTGGTTCTGAGCAACCATTTATGCGACTGAATTCTTCCAGAGAATTAGTTGTTACATCTTCTGGATCACCCGTTGGGCCTTTTCCCGCCATAGAAGGCCAAGACCCTTTTTGTCTATAGCTGTTTTTCGAAGGGACCTTTTTGGTCCAGGTTCCCCTGTGATTTCTGAGATTAATCCACCTGTGATTTCCGAAATCTCTAATTTAGAGACAGTACCATTAACTACCACTTATCACTTTACTGTCTCTACCGAAATGGCCCATCTCACAAATACTACAAGTGTCCCAACCGGGTTCACTGTGGCTAGTCTTGCTCCTATAAACACACAGCGAATGCCCAATGTCACTCCGACACTACCACCCAACTACCATGCATTGAATGTTTCTATTCCAACACCTCCGCAAACCCCATCCGGTTCTCCAGGTGGTCCTGCTTTTCCTGGGCACCCTATTCCCAATTTTATTCCGACACTCCCTCAATTTCCTTCTGGAAGACCTTTCTTATCTTCCATTGGCAATCCTACTCCTAGTGGCACTATCCTATCCATTACACCAAACTTGCAGATTCTCGTTGGTCAACAAGGTGGTATGATTCAACTTCCTCTTATCGGACACATTCCAATTACTACACAACCTTCGATTGGGACACAACTTCCAGTTGGAACTCCACCTACGATAAGGGGACCAACCCCACCTTTTGGACAAAATATACCTCCCTCTTTGGCCCAGTATTGGAATCAGATGATACAAAATCCTCCTCAAACGAATGGGGGGCAGTAGTTGCCTGTCCCTACTATAGGCCAACCATATCCAGGTATACCCAATCCTATTTGGGGTACGAATGCTCAAACTCATGTCCCCACTCAAGGTTACAATCCGGGGAGCTACTATCCTCTCCAACCACCAACGAATCTGCCTGGGTCTTCCCATTATGCACAAACTTCTTACGGTCCTACTAGTTTGTCGATAGGGCTTCCACCCCAAAGTCTCCAGTACCCGCAGGAGAATTGATAGTTACCTTTTCTTGCTACTTTGGATTTTATGGATTTGTCTAGGATTTTAAATGATCCTATTCATCACTCTCCCCAATGGCCTATTATTCCAGCCAAGCTTCCATCGGACATTCCTAAATTCGAAGGAAAAATGGGAGAGGACCCAAACAATCATGTTATGACTTTTCACCTATGGTGTTCATCTAATTCATTGATGGATGACTTTATTCGTTTACGTCTTTTTCAACGAACCCTTACCGGTTCTACTGCGAAGTGGTATATTGAATTGCCACGAGGTTTCTTCTCTGATTTCAACACCTTAGATATGGCTTTCCTTATGCATTACCAATTACCGATCCGTTATGATACCGGGACTGAGATTTTGACTTCCTTCAAACAGACTAAAGGCACTCATATATCAGATCATATCCATGAGTGGATAAGGCAACGACATCTCATTAAAATTGAACTCCCGGATCAATTACTTGCATAATGGTTTACAAAATCCTTTGTGAATGAAATTGGTAAGGACATTTCCATGGGTGGCATTGTCACGGAGGAGCAGGCTATAAGTCATGCTCAATATCTTGATCTCGTTTATTCGCAAATGGGAACACTTTACGATTTACTACCTGAATTACCTCATCCTAATACTTCCAACACTTCAGCTGCTCCAACTGCCTCACATGCAGCTGACGGTGTGATTGGTACTGCCCAAGCCCAATCACATTTTGTTTCAAGCACAACCCCTAAATCTACTTCTTCTCATGTTCAAAATGCTCCGTCTCCTGCCACTCCCACCGAAAAGACTTCGAAGGTAAATGTTGTCCAATCTACCCCAGCTGGTAAAAACAAATCTAAAAAGGGGAGAGGCAAGAATAAGGAGGGAAAAAATAATACTCAAGCAGAGAAACCTAAAACTACTCCTGTTGATGACCGGGATAAGTGCAAACCCTGATACCCTTGCCTTTTCTGTGGTGATGATCACTACATGAAGAATTGTTCACGACGTGCCGAGGTCACTAATTTCCTTCAGAGAGCCCCGAAACCACCTACACCAGCTGTCTTGTCCCAACCCTTCCCGTCTCAACAACAGGCTCAGTTGGTCATTCATGACCAACCATCCTCTTCTACTACATCATATGTTTTGATGTGTACTGGTGATTCTAAGCAGAACAATGTTGCACTCACAACTAGAGCCAAAGATTATTCTCCATCTAAGGAGAAGGTTGACGATTTACCTCCTACTTTGGTACAACCCTCTCCAGTGAATCCACCTACTAACGATCCTCTTCATCTCGAACGACCGAGCCTCGACATAGTTTTGAAACCCCCACCTAAGGGTGTCGTATGGAAATTGACTTTCAATCCTCATGCTCGTGTGGCCCAGAACTACAACATTGTTGAATATCTGGCCCAGGCACCTTCAGCGATGTCATCCCTTGAAGTCCTTCAGTCTTGTTCTGCAAAATAGAAGGCACTGTTGAAAGCTATAGGTGGAATTGACCCAACATATACGAATTTAATAGTCTTTGACTTGGAAGATCGCATTCCAAGGTTACCCCCTCAACTCGTGTTTCAAATACAAGTGGTTTTCTCCGACAAAAACATTTGTCGAACTGTTATTGACGAGGGTGCCTCGACGTGTGTTATGTCTCTTGCTTGTTGGAAAGCCATTGTCTCTCCTCCCTTGAATGAATCACAAAACACTCTTAAAGCCTTCAATGGATCTGTTTTTAAGCCCTATGGTGTTCTTCGTTCATTGCCCATTACACTAGAAGGTAAGACGGTCCAAGTTGAAGTGGAAGTATTTGACGCTCCACTTGATTATAATCTTCTTCTTGGACGCAGCTAGGTCGATTCCATGTGTGCAGTCGTGTCGACAATTTTCAGTGTAGTACGTTTCCCTCATCAAGGAAAGGTTGTTACCGTTGACCAACTTGCCTTATTTAATTCTGATACTGATACTGGAAACGTACCATTTATTGCTAAAACCCCACCCGGTTATGAGAACGTTGGTGTAGGCCTTTTAAAAGACTCCTCGTTAATGGGTACTTTTCCCATTCCACCACCTGATGTTCCACGCTTGTCAATTGCTTCTATCAACATGATCTCCACCATGCCTCACGAACTTCCTACATCTCATGACCCTTGGATTGTCCCTGACCCTGGAGATCATCTTCGTTTCGACGACGCAATGCCGTTAAGTCCGGTTGAATCCGCCTATCAGGCCATTCAATCGACAACACCTTCTACTCCCCCTCTTGATGAGTTGTCTCCTGATCCTTTTCGTGTTATTTTTCCCACTGATGCGATGATTATGTCCATCATAGAAGACACCCTTTGGGACGATGGGCATCATCATTCCATACTCTTTTTGGAATAGCACACTCTTGAGAACTACCAATGGATTCCGACCTCATCGACCATTGTTGTCATCTCGCCTGTTCCTGTGGTCTCAATTGATCCCTTTACGGAAGGGGGCATCAATTTCATGACATGTCACCCTCACTCGGCCGAGGGGCATGGTTACATCATTGTAGCCATTGATTACTTTACAAAATGGGCCAAGGCGATGCTGACATTTGATAACGATGGTGTCCCTCTGAGTGAACCCAGGAATGGGTTGTACTTGAAGAAGTACTATGCATAAATCATCTGTGCACAAGTACTTGTATTTTAATGTATCATATTTTGTGTGTGTTACTATAGCTTTCTTTTGTCATTATCCGGTCTCTGCCCTTATGTGACATTGTGTTTTATTTCCAGATGTCGGAATCTTCGCTACCCTATATTGGCTTTGCTGATGGCGCTAGCCATAGTACTTGGAACCTTGCTTTTGTTGCATGGGAAATCTATGCCCCAACAAACGAACTTGTATCTTTACAAGGTGTGTTTCTCGGTCGTGCGACCAACAACATTGCAGAGTATAGCACCGTTATTGAATTATTGGTTAATTCTATCTCGCTTGGAATTTGTCATTTGGTTGTGTGACTTGACTCGCAGCTTGTAGTACTATAGTTAAGTAATATCTACTTTATTCGAAGTCCTACTTTGTTATAGGTGTATTTGTGAATTCACCTCTTGGAACGTTATTTTGATCACATTGAATATCAACATATTCCTAGATGTGTAAATACATTAACAGATGCATTGGCTAATTATGTATTGGACAGACATTTGAATCATTTATAAATCAAACACATCAAAATTCACACAATATAAAGTAAACCAGTAGAAGCCGCCTGTATATATAACGATCAAAAGAGTTTTTTTTTACAAAAAAGTTTGTCCGAAGACCAAAATGTCAAAATTTGAAGCTCATAGCTTCTACAAAGTGACGTCATGGATGACGTTCATGGTAACACACGACTTCCCTAACAACCCTATGGAGCAGTTGACTCATAGATGTTGATACCCCTACAGTATGACATTGATCACGTCGTGGAACCTCTTCCAGATTCATGTCTGGAATGTTTGCAGTCAGGCCCTCTAGATTCTGTTCCACTATTTGATAATCCTCAGCATACTATGGTGCTACCGCTACCTCTCCTCTCCGCTGGATGGGAGAAGTGATGAGAGGCCTATAAGGTCCAACATTTGTGTTATCAACAAACAATTTTGTATTAGTCTTTGGACAAATGTATACAACAAAAACATTTGAATATGATAAAAAATTCAAAAACATTTAAAAAGCGAAAATGCGTGTACTTCTTACCAAGGTCACCCACAGAGTATCCTCTGGCAGTGCTAAGTCTGGATCTCCTCGGAAATCCAACCCGGCATAAGCATAGTCATCAACCATCAACATCTGGGTTTGAAGCCAGTCAAAGAAAGTATCATCGTATTTGATGATCGGTCCTGCTACGTGCTGGGCCATGAGCCGACACCATCTCACCATCCTTGGATCCCTGGGACCCGGTATATTCCACTCAAACTGCAGTCTCAGTACGGGAACCCTCTCAAGGAAGAAGGACACCAACAAAGATCCATACCCGAATTGCTTCAGGTTACCGCATCTGCATTTAGTTAATTTCTTTTTGATACTGTGAAGCATAGTATTTGCCCAGTTGAACACCCAAGGCTTAGTACACTTGATGGCATACTGGAAGTAACTCTGTAATGCCATGTGAGGAGCAAAAATCCCGGCCATACGAGCTATGGTGAATAGGATATTGCGAAGGGTCAAGTCTCGTACCCCCCAGATAGCCACTTTTCCTTTCTTTCTCTTAGACTTGGGGACGCAATGTAAATTGCAGTACTCACTCATCTTTAGCCCACCACCTCTACTACCTGTCAGGCTCACATAGTACCCTCGTCATGACAAACCAGTCAAAAAGTAAATGTCCTCAATGTCTAAGGACAGTGTGTGGACCCCCACATGAAACACCTGCTAATCAGGGTCTCACATATGCACCAGGTACTCTAATAGTTTGACTTGGGCCCTCATGCCTGAGATGTGAAAGTACTTCAAGAGCCCGTTGATCTGGATTATTTTCGGCACGAAATGAGAGCGGAGATGTAATAAAGAAATGCACAAAGATATTGTAGATATTCAATAATATAATAGAAATGTATCAGAGATGCAACCATAAACACAGATATACATTAATACACGATTTCTATTAATCAAAGAAATGTACAGAGACTGTAAAAATACAGAGTGAAAGACTCGCTAGAATGGTGGCAACTTATCTCTGAGAGGAGATGTGACGGCTACTCGCATTCGCAAGAAGATGGTTAAAATGAGGCTCTGGAGGCCTTTTTACAGTAATCAGGAATGCCAAAAGTCCTATACATCCAAAAACCTAACCCTAGGAGATGAAGTGCCAAAAGTCATGTGGGCCCCATTTGGGTAAGTTGGTGCATCAACTTCCCGGGGTC
>ML786000.1:823118-838506 GCA_009831015.1 Picea engelmannii | reverse complement strand
AGACATCCAAAAACCTAACCCTAGGAGATGAAGCGCCAAAAGTCATGTGGGCCCCGTTTGGGTAAGTTGGTGCATCAACTTCCCGGGGTCGTAACTTTTGCATACGATCTCCGTTTTAGGCGTGTGATAGCTTGTTGGAAAGGCATCGTCGAGGAGATTCATTTTGGGGGCTCAATTATGCCTTTAGATATCATTGAGAACCTTTATCTAAAAAACACTTCATTTAGGCCCTCAAAATGGCCCCGGAAGTTAAAACCTGCTAAAAATAGTAAATTGCCAAAATGGCCAGAAAGCTGTTTTGAGCCATTTGGAAAAGGTGGGTGGCCCCACCTGGATCACTCGTAGTCTCTCAAATAATCTATGGTAGGTGGATAATTTTCGGCCATTGCATTGTCCTCTTCATGTTCCCTTTCATGCCACTCAAGAACCATGTTGATGGGCAATTATCTGCAAAAGGAACACAATAAGCGGATTAACAATTTTTTTTCATGCTTTGGATCTTTTTCATTGGATAAAAGTTTAAAATTTTTTTGGGCTTTGCGTTTCTCGCAGGTGCCCTGTGTGCACAGTGCGAGAACCTCGCAGGTGGCTTTAAGCTCACCTGTGAGAATGCATCATTCTCGCAGGCCCCATATAGCCTACCTGCAAGAATGGAAGCACGCATATAGGGCTTTGAAAATCAACCTAAAAATGAAAATCTAACTAATGAAATTACAAAATTAAACCAAGAAAGTGTTAAGGACGAAGTTCCTACCTAACTGTCATAGACGGCTCGCTGAATGGTCTTTCGTAGCTCCCGCAATCTATCGCCGAACTTGGAGGGTAAAAGAGGGGTTTTTTGAGCTCAATAGTGGAAATGTAAAAATGGTGTGGCAAAAAGAGTATTTACTCCTTTTATTTACTTTTACTATATCATTTTGGTTTTTTATGATTATTTATCGATTAAACCCTAATCCCTAATGTCATGTTGAGTGTAATTCTTGCAGGTGTGATGACTTGGATGATCAAATACCGGGATACGGATATGTTTTTCTTTGTTATCGCGTGTTTTTGATTGTTTTTTATGGTTTTTACATAAAACCTCAAGCGTCATTTTTGTCCATTCTTGCGCTCATAAATACATGAGAACGTGATCGAGCATACTTTTATCACTTTTTCAAGCTCAACAAGGTTATACGAAAAAGGAACCCCCTGGAGTCCTCTTTAATCTCTTTTCAGACTCTCTAAACATGAAAATATCGTCGAGCGACCTTGCTATTTTCACGCTCGATAAAGTATTTGAAGTAAGCGTCTGGTGAGCAATAATTTATCTCTTTTTCGGTCTCGTCCAGACTATTTTATGAAAAAGGAATTGAGAGAGTTCTCTTTTAAGTTTTTTTCCAAACTCTATAATCTTGAAAAACCTTCAAGTTTTCTATCTTTGGACTCGTTAAACAAACATTGATAGACCTGTAATGGGACCGAACCACTCCTTCTTAGGGTTCGTTAAACATACTCTGAGGGACTCATCCGAAGGATGAGCTTACATCAACAAGCATATGTTATCCTGCTCAAGCTTGAGTAAAAATAAAGAGGTACTCACCAGAAATGGTGGGGGAAAATTTGGGAAAGGGATATGTTTTCATCTTCATATTGATTGGCAGTAAGTGACGCTCTTGAACATGACACCCCCTATTCATCATTTGAAGCCAGTTTGGGAAATCCATTTGTCTCTCATTCGCTTGATTAAAAGGTCATTCCCTATGTCGTCTTTGAGTCAATGCTTCCAAATCATTGGTCATGTCATTCATATGTTCAATACAAGTCCATCTGAAACCTATATTGAGTCGACCATTTGCAGTTTTCCATTCTCTCCAAGTCGGCCTTCCCTGTGTCCAGTCTAATTCACATCATACTCTATTTCAACTTCAAAATTTGTTTCTCATTTCGTGTCATTGATGGGGGATATATCAAGGCCCTCCTGTGACGAGTTTTGTTCCATCGACTTCAGCTCATTATCCGGAATCAAGACTTAGAAATTATTTGGTACCTTGGAGCTTGCATGCCTCAATGGCATGTTTCCTCGCTTTCGACAATGGGTTTACATCATTGACCCCTGATCAAAAGATTCTATCAGATGGTTGAGTTCAACTCATTCATTCACATTCGATGGATTATACTACAGTACCTTGGGAGTCATTGACATCAATGGCAATTTCCATCGTACTCTTTAACGGTTACATCAATGACCAGTAATCAAGTGGTTTCTACCATGTTCGACTTCAACACATATAATCACATGGTTAGATTCATACTTTGGGTGACGAGATTGAAGACCTTGGATATCATCTCTTTAGTCCAGGTTTCGATGGAGTATGTATAATTTGTGACACATAGATCCACTGTGTATGTCTCGTGGCTATGTCGTCTTGATTTGAAATTTCTCGCATAGATCCACAGTGTATTCTGGTGGCTATGCTATATTTTGATGGCATGGATCCACAGTGTATGATTGGTGGCCATGACCCATGTCTATAATGTCATCAGTATGTGATCTGAGTATGGGAATTCCTACCTCAGAATTGATATATATGATATTTTGTAGCTGCTTGGTTGTTCGCAGGTTTCCAATTAGGTGCCCTCCTGGTTTACGACACACACATGCAGCTTACAAAGTCTATCGGTTGTCACTGGTTCCAACCTCATACTTTGGGGGGAATTCTATTACCCATGATTTTGGTCATCATTATGATGTATTGATGATGGTGTACTCAGGATCTTCATAAGAACTTTCTCCTAAGAAAAAGTTATTTTCATCTCTTCCAGAAAACACATTTTTGAAGACTGTTCGTAGGCTGCTAGTATATTTGCCTGCGAGAATGCATGATTCTCGCAGGCTGCCTTAAGCCAAGGTGCAAGAAGTTCGCACTGTGTTGAACTTATAGGGTTCAAACTCTTTCTAAAGTAATGAAAAAGATGAATTCTCGATACTTCTAGAAGGGAATCTTCTAGAAGGATGAGATGGCATTCGAATGGTTATCCTAGTACTGGATTCCATGATATTTTGGGATCATTCTTATCCAAGTAACTAATTCATTATCTCCTATATATTGAGTGAATTATCATGAAGAAGGTTAAGCAAGATTCATTGGAGAATTAGTGAAAGAATTGTGTGAAGGACTGAATCTACAGTAGCTTGAAGACTCCAACAAGTTTATCCAAAAGGGGTTGATCTTCTTCATGCATGTGAGCAAGTGTGTGTGTCGGAGCCAAGGGCCATCAAAAGGAATTTTTTGACATCAAGGCTCAGGTTGTAATCTTTACTTTCCATTAATATGATACAGTAATATGTCCCTTTCCCATAAATCTATTTCCATTTTATTGTATAATTCCTTGATCATATACATATATTGACTGTTGAATAGATTGTGCTTTCTTCACTTTGGTTGGTTTGTGTTGTCTTGGTCTTGACTGCACGAGAGCACTGGAGCGAAGCGGGAGAAACAAATACCATAGGAAGCGATAATAAGGTATTTTATTTGTTCTTGCCTCTTATTTAATTCAATGGTCAAAATCTAGGGAAAGAGTCATGTTCTGTCTTTCTTTGTTCTAGATCCAGGTGGATCTAGGGAGATTAGTTAGTGTCTACACCTACGGATTTATCCAATAATACCTGAGACTGCACTAGAATTTCCTCTCCATCTCAATAAAATCCCTAGATCCTGCATGTCTAACCCTACCGTCGAAAACATGTGTGTTGATCCACAAGAAGACCATGCTATCACAGATTGACCCTTTGTTGTTGTTCGAAACCCATTGGGAGAAATCCACGGTTTGATTTCATGCCCAGAAAATCATTGGAGGAAGTCTTAGATGTATTAAAGGATAAAACCCTCCTATTAATGAGCCAAATCAGGGTTTCATTAACAAATCAATTGTGAATAAAAACCGCAAGTATAAGGAGCAAGGTAATTCGGATTTAAATTTGGCGAACACGAGGATTGAGCGGGCTGGTAATGTGTTTGCTAAAAACTCAACAAATTTTAACACCTTCATAAATTCATATGCTTCTTTGTCTAATCTATGAAATGGTAAAAGTTTTTTTGATTCTTTTTTATTTGATTCAGTTGGAAAAGTAAAATAGATAGATTTTTTTATTTTATTACTATTTTAGACTAGCTATAGACACCTGTAGCTTATCTTTTGAAATTGTTAGTTTGTATTGTTATCTAAAATTCGATTTCATTTTTTCTTTTTCAGAAAAAAAATAGTTTATAATGCTATTTTCAAAGAGAAGAAATCATGCATTATACGCTCAATGGCTTAGTGAATTTTCATTTTGTTTAAACAATTTCATTTATGTAATTAATTTTGATGAACAAACTCCTACAAGAATATTCCCATTTTTATTCTATTTTTGAAAAACAAACTGATTTTTAGGGATTATCCCCTATCTTGCATGATAATAGGTCATTGATCCAAGAATTTTTTAAATAGCTGGTGTTTCTTAGTGTAAGGGGATAACTTTTGCTGGAATACAGTATGGACATGTGATTTTGAGAAAGAATATGGGAAAGCAATTCACCTTTGGCTTTAGACCCGTGTGATGCTTATTCCATTTCGTTCTTTCATTAATGTTGTATTATGAGAATGTTATTATGGTTGATTTTAGCTTTAGCTTGTCATCATATGGTGTTTTCATACTGTTAAATATTATATGTTGTCCATAATTTCTTATTCCATTTTTTATGTGTGATTGATCTATCATTTGATTATTTTTGAATTTATTCTTAATGTTAAATGTTGGATAATATCAATATTCATATTTTCTCTCATTCTTAAATATTGATCATCCTAAGATCACATGATTTTTAATTAGATGTCTTTCTGTTGTTATTAATTTACTCCAATATCAAATACTTCTTTGAATGTATTCTGGAAGTGCTAGTATTGTTCTGTTATAGGTTTCCCTTAACAATAGTACATGTAGGAGATCATACAAAACAAGAAGATAAATTCAATTGACTGGTCAGTTAGAGGTTAGTATATGCATTCTTTTATTTTATTTAGAGTTGTTTATGAATGAAACGATGATTGCATTAATTAGCTTTGACTATTTTTGTATCATTGTTTCAATTGTATTCATTTAGTATTTATTTGTTTAATATCTTAAAAAAAATAAAAAATAAGTGTTGTTCATATTTGATTCAGAAACTTTATCAAACAATCATTTTCACAAGATTTCATGCAAACCTTGTAAACTGTATATAAATTGTTCATAATCATTTGTATATTCACATTCTTACATAAATCTTTGTAATTATTGTGTCAATTGTTAGAATCTTTTCTTTAGTTAGTTTATTTCATTTTGCTATCTTTAGGACCCTAGTTGGCTAACATAGCCATTAAACCCTTCAAGATAGGTCATACCAAATGGCTTGGGTTAATTAGAAAACCCCAGACTGGGTCTATCCTTCCAGTTGATGGTGTGTCACTTATGCCCATCAACACATTGCAATAACCTGATGATGCCCTAACGTTCCCTCTCACAATCAAGTGCAAATCTAGGGACTAACACTTCAAATTTAACAAAATTATATATTTTCAATAAATATTTATTATATATACATATTTATTTAAATATTTTATATTGAGTCAATTTTAATGTCCATGGATCTTAACACTTCAGTTCAAATTTTGACAATGATTACATTTTTTCCACAATTGTTTACACTACCATCATTGACACATATATCATCAAACTCTTGCAAATTCATCTCACAAAATCTTGTAAACTTGTCCATGCTTAAACTTTAGTTTATTAAATGGTGATGCTTCATCTCAATCACAATTGGGTCTCTCTCTCTCTCTCTCTCTCTCTCTCTCTCTCTCTCTCTCTCTCTCTCTCTCTCTGTATATATATATATATATATATCAACCAAGTGTAATGATCTTGAAGAGAGCGTACTCCTAAATAATTAGCAACTTAGTTATGAAAGACTTCAACAAAAGCTAAAATGGAAAAATTGTCATTACATTTTTCAAAATGGTTACTAAGGGAAAGTCAATCAAACACATTTAAAGAAGGCACCATGGATGACAAAGAGACTTTACAAGTTCACATGGTAGGGACCATCAAGGCAATACGAGTGGTTATATCGCAAGGTATTTTATTATGGTACAATATGAGTGGGACTAATGGTTAACATCATGTGTTTCCTCCTTAAAAGTTATAGGATCCAAACAAGAGGGGGGTAGGGTATGTGCACCTTCTTACACCAAGCAGTGAAATCTTTGTATGGAGGGTATCTCTTCTCCTACTTGGAGAACCCTATTTTGAGAAAAGTCCAAGAAGAAAAAAGGATTATGCCTTTCTCATTTCTTCATACTCACTATGGTTTGGATGGACATTATTGTTTAAATACTTTGCTACAAAATTTCTTCCTTCCTCTGCATTACTCTAATATCCCACTCCTTTACTCTACTCTTCTATGGAATGATAAATCAATACAATATGAACGAAACTCATTTCATCCCCAATGACTCATTTTTTTAACATGCCTTGATAGTTATTAGGATTAGGGTTTTTTGCATTCCCCAACTACTATTTAGGGTTGATTTTTTTGACCTTCTATTATCTTCTTGAAAGTACACACATCACTATATCTACATGTGTAAGTAATAGGAGTTGACATGACATCTAGTTGGAACTGTGGTGGTTGAAGCATAGGTTTGTCAAAGGCATAATCCCGCATACAAGCATCAATGTAGTGTTCTTTGGACCATTGGAAATATCTCAATGAGTAGAAGAATGTCAAGGGCCTAAGAACAATGATCACAGAGTTTTTACCCTAAAGACTTCTATCTAATGCCTAAAATAGTCTCCAATTTTTTCAAGGCTAAATCAACATCAACCAGTAAAATAGGTTCGACGAGTACTTAGCTCTATTTTTACACACACAAAAAATGCCCTTAATGATGATAGAACATACCATAATCCTTTTCACATCATACCTCCCAATTTAAGATATTTCTAGAACTTGGTCCCTAAAATATGTTTACCTATGAAGAAGATGAGGAAAAAGTTCTCTAGTGTTCTCCTTATAGTACCACTTTGATTTTCCTAGTAGTTTACCTTCCAATCCAACCTACCAAAGTTCTTGTTGACCCCTTCTAGTCATTATGGTCTTCTTTTCACTACTACATATGGGGTCAATATTCGAAAAAAAAACCCGATGACAAGGATAAAATTAATCATACCATCACAAACTACGACATAATTATTAAAATTTAATCATTTTTCTGGGTGCCCCGATGTGCATCATACTTTGAACAAAATTTTAGGTTTTATTCGATCTTGCAACGATCTTTCGTCGGTCTAGAAAATGTCAACTACCCATTTGAAAACGGTTTAACGGTCACTAACTTTGTCAATTTTGGCATAGTCAACGTTTGTCAAAAGACTGACGACAGTGAGTGATTTTGACTATTTGTTTGTAGGTGAGACAATTATAAAAGTTTTTTCTGCTCATCATTCGTTGCATGAATTATTAGTTTTTTTTCTATGTGCTACTTGCCTCTAATCAAATTCTTGATCTGCATAGCTCGGATTTTGTACTTTGAAGGTTACAATTTTTGATATTTTTTTGTTTCCTTTTAAATACCCACATTAGATCCCTAACCCTTAGACCCTCTCTTATTTGGGGACACAAATTGTTTCCTGGGAAATAAGTATGCACATGTCTACTCAATTTGATTTAATGACTATACAATTTTTCTTGGTCTAGTTCTCTTTTATTGTTTGATTTAATTACTTGTTTATAGTGAATCTTTGGAGCTTATGTGGTAAACATGTATGATTTTTATTTATTGATTAATTTTTTACTATTGTTATAAACCTTTAATAAATATACAATGACAATGGCTTAATTCTCTAGTACATATGGGGTTAATATTCGATGACATTTGTATTGTAAGAATATATTTTTATATTGTACTTATATATACTTATATTTATTTAATGGATTTTTTTCTATTAGGAAATTCCAATGCCAAGGATTACAATTGAAGAGAATGAAAGGACACTTGCTAGGTTAAGGCCGACATTAGAGGCACAAAGTGATGTGAAATGTTATTTCCCTTGCAAACAATGCAAGGGATTTAATAGAATAAGACTTTTAGGAAAAACAATTGCAAGACATTGTTGGAGGTATGGGCATGCTGAAGGGGGGTATACATATTATCCCATGGTAAGTTATTCATTATATATGTATTGTATTGAGTGTATTTATGGAATTTTATTTAGTTTTAATATTTTTTATATACACCAATGTTATTGATAGTTTGTAATTATAAAGATAAATCCTCCTAGGTGTGTGTTGGATAATTATATGCCTAGTAGGTAGTATAAATACTATTGTAAAAGTTGTGGAATATGGTATGGATACTAAATATCAAGTCAATCCTTTGGAAGAAGATGACACCAATAATATTTTTGATCTGGATGATGGGACAAATATATTGATCCGAGACATCTTTTCTCCTATCAACGAGGACAACTTTGATGATATTCATGATGTACCTCTACTTGACAAGACACAAAACCCCCTTTATTAAGGCTCAAGAACAAATATTCTATGTTATAATGTTGTTGGTGAACTTGAAGGTATTGAATGGTTTGTCAAACACTTGTCTCACACACATACTAAGGTATGTAATATAATTTGTCACATATTATATGTAAAGGTAGATTTTTTTTTCTCTATTTTTAATGTCAATTAATGTGCAAATTAAGGATGCAATATTTATGATTACTATTATTTACATTAACTAGTTATTTTTTATGTTGTAGATTGTTAGGTGAATTTTTCTTACCACTGTCAAATAATTTACCTCGAACATACCGAGAGTTGTGTTTCATTATGAAAGATATTTGAATGGAGTATTAGTCTATTGGTGCATGTCCAAATGATCATATTATATATTATGGACAATAGACATCAGAAATGAAATAACCGCAATTCAAATTAGTATATATCAAACCAATCAAGTAACAAAAAAGGTGCCTCACAAGGTTCTTCGTCATATTCCAATAATTCCACGTTTGCAATGAATAGTCAGGTGCCAAGGCATAACACAATTTATGGATTACCTTGCACTCCATAGAAGTGAAGATGGTGTTCTTCAAATGATTGCAGATGGTTTTGCATTTAGGAACATTGAATAAATATGGACGATTTTTAAAGAAGATCCTCGTAATGTTAGGCTTTGATTGGTAGATGATAGTGTCAATCCATTTGGTGAGCTTAGGTCTATTTACTCAGTGTGGCCTATTTTTGTTACAAACAATAACATTCCTCCTTGGGCGTTAATAAAGAGGGAGCACACAATGCTGGCAATGATTGTTCCAAGTATTTGTTTACAAAATTTGTTTGAACATCGCATTTGATTTTTCTTATTTGATGCATAATTTCTTATATATATACAAGGTAGTAATTATGTGTACTTTCAACCAATTAGGTAAGTACCAAGTGAAAGATATGAATGTATATATTGAGCCTCTTACCGATCAGCTACTAAAGTTATGGGTTGACATCACTATGTACGACATCTCTAGACCAATAGAGAAAAAACAGTTTCAATTCCATGGAATACTTACATGGACAATTCATGATTCCATAGGACTAACACTTTTTTTTGTGGTATGTAACATACTACTGCACTTTAATAGTATATAATTTTATGAAAATATGATGCATGTTTCTTCAATATTAATTCCTTGTTATATAAATAATATTGACATTAATCCATATCTTGTAGGTATTCAAACAAAGTGTAAGTTTTCATGTCTAGATTGAGGTCCTAGGATGAAATCTCGTCGTTCAAGAAATTTAGGAAAGGAGGTGTTTGATGAGTATAGGCACTTCCTCCCTAAGAACCATAGGTGTTGAACTATAGAAAAACATATTTTCAATTTGAAAGAGAGACCTTGTTGGAAATATTGTTGTCATTAATTTCAAAGATAGGGGGAGCCCACAATATTTTCAAGATAAATATTAAAATCCTACAAATGTCCAAGATAAATATTGCAAGATGGATATTTTTGAAAGTATTAATTTTGGTCAATTTGGATACCGTATCTTTGATGGAATTTTTACCCTACATAACTAACTCAAATGGGAGTAGAAATTACATATTTGGAAAGATTATTCCAAGAACTTTCCAATGGTATATGGAAGTCCCTCTAACTACCTAGGGATGATGATATATGTTTTTTTATGTTTGACAACCCAGCCAGAAAATTGAGGCCTGCTCATTAATTTTTGGGGACAAAATTACTATAAATACAAGATATAATTTTGTATTTTTAGGGAAACCAACGAAGATATCAAGTTTGAAGTGCACTCAAGGTGTTGGGGTGTATTTATGGTGTGCAATAAGTCTAATAGATTCTCTTAAGGTATTTGTTATTCTCAAGGTATGTTTTAAGGATGTGATGTTGCCATAAGGTTGTGATGTCGTTGTATGCTCTGCTATGAAGTTGTGATGTTTCTATGAGGTTGGGATGTTTTTGTATGCTCTTCTATAAAGTTTTGATGTTTCCGTGAGGTTGGGATGTTGTTGTATGCTCTGCTATTAAGTTGTGATGTTGTTGTGATTTTGTCATGAGTGGATGTTTCCATTAATGGACGTTGTCATGAATGGATGTTATTGTCAGTGGATGTTGCCATCAGTGATTAAATTATGGGAATGATGCTATAAGGCTTACTAGGGTTTGAAATATTTTTGTGGAGTAAAGCATGCAGGTGAAGTCAAAAGTACTCTGTGTATGAAGATCTTGTATTGGTGACATATTATTGAGTTGGTGCTCAGTTGAGAAGATTGGTGTCTCCAATAGGTTGGTTCCTACATCTTGTTGAGTTGGTGATAAATTGAGGATATTGGTTTCTATAGTAGGTTGGTGTATACATCTTGCTGAGTTGGTTTTCAGTTAATAAGATTGGTTTCTCTGGTATGTTGGTGCCTACAATATTTGTAACAATAGGTTGATTCCTACAAACGCTTATAAAAGATAAGTTTTTGTGGTTTTCTCTTGCAAGGCCAGTTTCCACGTTAAACTCTGTGCATTGTTATTTGAGTTTATATATGATGAGTGTTTCTTAGTTAATGATTGATTTATGAATGGTTAAATAAAGTAAACAAGTATCTTATACTGATTCACCCCCCCCTCTCTCAATATAAGCATAATCTCAATAGACTGGAATAAAACCATAAAGAATAACGCTTGACCTATGAAAGTTCGAATTTAATATAGATTGTCAAGACAAGCAATTAGTCTATGTTTCATAAATGTTAATGTTTTTAAATTTTAATTTGTATTGAATGTTGTTTCTTGTATCTAACAATTATTGTTGTAATCTCATTTTTTTTCATAAATGTCATCAAGGAATTAATGGGCTTCCACGAGGAATGAAAAGTTACCATATAAAAATCAATAGGTTTCCCTACCATGAGAACCTACAAATATTTCATTTGTTTGATACAATGCATATCGGGAAAAATGTAACATAAACTTTGTGGGAATCTTAGATAGAAAGAGTGACAAAGAAAAAAAATTCAAAATTTGTATTGACATTCATGAAGCCAATCATGCAATGAAAAATGTGATTTATTCAAATAGCAATGGACACTAAAATAGTATTGCATGGTTATTTATAGAGCATGAAAGCAATGTTGTAAAATAGGTCATTCAGAAAATTAAATTTCCCACAGGATTTTCTTCCACAATAAAGAATATCTTAACGAAGAAAGGTGAATTTGGTGGGGTGAAAACTCATGATTGCCATATCTTCATTAAGGTAATTATTTTGGTAGATTTCTATATTGGTAATACTTCTTTTAGGTATTTTAATTTTGTTTGTTTTCAAAAAAATAATGATCCCCTTGTTGTTACAGTATGTTCTTCCTCTGTCTCTCCTTGACAACTTTGACAACAATGTAAAACAAGTTATATATGATTTTGGTAAATACATGAGGTAATTAATAATTTATATGAAAAATATTTGTTGTTGAACTTGTTGACTTATATTTTACTTGCGATGTATATAGTTTGTTGTTGAAACCTATGATTTTATTTAATGTATCATGTGTAGGTGGTTTTCATCTAAAGAAATCCATAAATAAGATATAAAATATTGGAGGAGATAAATTCCTCGACTGATGTGTGAAATGAAAAAGTATCTACCTCCAAATTTTTTCAATGCTTAAGAACACTACCTCATAAACCAAGTTCAGGAGATTGAAATGTGTGGACATGTAAACACAAGGTCAACGTGGATGGTTGAGAGGCACTTGATGTCATTGAAGGATTTCGTTAGACAAATAACACGTATTGAGAGTTTTATGGTGGAGGGATATATGGTATATAAATCCTTGGTGTATATTAGTCAATATATTCCTAAATTAGTAGCAAATATGAAGGTGCCTCAGATTTGGGATGTCAATTCCATTAAAAGTTTTGAAAGGGAGGTCCTGGTCAGGAAAGGTAGAATGATCAAAGTGAAAGGTACTAATTGGATGGTAGAGATCTATAATAATTTGCATTAATATTGATTTATTTCTATGTTGTACTTATTTAATTTTTTTTCATCTTACTTCAATTATTAATCTTTATTCTAATTAGTATTTTTTATTATTTTTTTCATACAGTTGGTTGAGAGTGGGATGCACTACATTTATACATCACAAACAATCTTGATTGGATGAAGGTAAGGATAGATCGATGTATATAATGTAATGGTAGGTTATCATGGGAAGGGGTGGCTACATTGCTTAAAGAAGCTCATTGTAATCAAGATACCAATCTTACGTGGAGAAAAAATGAATTAGCATATGATTTAAAATATAACCATGAAAGCATATTATTCAGCCACATCATGTTTCTATTTTTCCCATTATATTAATCTAAGTGGTGTGTCTTTTCAAAAAAAATTACACTAATTACAAATATGTTTATTGATTGATATTAATGCATTTTTTACATGTCAGGCATATTGTAGTTGAGACACCACAAGGCTATGTGGTGCAATGGTTGCAAATTTCACATCAAAAAGTTGGATGGCAACTATAATATCCCTAGGCCAAACCCAATTGTAATGTAAATGAAAATGTACTTAAGTTGGTGAGGTGTTTTGATATCATTTGTATGCATATTCATGGCATAGTGTGCATATGTGTTGTGCAATAAAATGATGAAGTGTGCACATTTCAGGATACCACACGCAACAACTTAAGTGCGTGTGATATTAAGGCCGTGGAGACTTTGTGTATATGTTGTGTTTTATAGGCTGGTGAGCCAAGTTATTATAAGCTAGGATGATTATGTTTTGATTAGGATGGAGAACATAGATGTTAAAGGCCAGTGCACCTATTTTTGTACATGTCTCATAATTAATATAAAATACATCGTTATGCACAGAACGACCACGATAAAATAGATGGGGGACTAAACTCCACTGGTTAGGGAAAGGGAGGGGCTAAACTAGGGAGCTTAAGCCAAAAAGGAATATTATATTAATATTTATTTAATATAAAGTATGGATAATTATTTTATCCTAAGTTTTAAAGTTGGGTACATGTGGGCCAAAGTAGCTCCCGACATGACAAGTGTCAAGTTGGGGACATTCATACATATGGTTGGAACTTAGTTCATTTCCTATCATCTTTTCCATCATTTAGCCATCTAGTCAATCATCAATGAGTATTCACACCCATTGAGCTATCCTTTGTATCTTCATGACTTTACCTGAACCCGTATCGATAGCCAATTGTGTTGGTGTATCTAGTTAGCTTGGAAGATGGACTGAAGAAGTGGGTTGTCAGGCCCGTGAGCAATTCTCTAGGTGAGAAACTTGTTGGGGATTAATTTCCTAAAGGTAATGAACTGTAGCTACAGTGCTCTGAGACTTCCTATTCGACCTGTTGCTGAAGTCTAGAAAGGAAGTGGGGCAGCCGAAGGACTTTTGAGTAGAGAAGGGGCACACTTCTTGGGTGGGACAAGCATGTGGGGAATGAAGGACTGTGGGTTGTTAGTTTGAGTTGGCACCTAAGACGAAGTTCTTCCTGTTGTCTATGAGCCTTTAGCTTGGTTAGGAATCCCTTTACCTGGGTGGGGTTTAGTCCCAACTCCAAGGTGACTCACTGTTGAGAGTGATGAACAATGTGGTCTAAGGATGGGAGGTTCGTGGAAGGTCTGCACACATGTATATGTTTACTGTCATTTTAGTATGAATCCGTGTATTTACATAATGTATTTTTCTATCTACATTTTTATATATATGTTCTTCCGCAAGAGTTTTGAATGAATATGTATTTTAATTGCATGCAGTTCGAAAAATTTATGTGGCATAGCTCAGTTAGCTGTTGGGTATGTTACATTATGTTTCATAGAGAGAACATAAGAGTTCTTTGGCATAGCGTGGCCCGACATGGTTGGTTGGGGACGTTACAATATGGTATTAGAGCTTTAGTTTTCAACACTGAGTCTGAATAGGCCAAACGAGTTGAGTTGAGGAAAAATTATACAGAGGATTTATTTCGAAATGGCCAAATTTCAAGTCACAAAGCGTCCATGGTAAATTTAGAAACAACGACACAGAATTGGGAAAAGCCCCAATTTATGTTGTTAAATTCAAAAGAAAATGGAGAAATTCATCCAAGTGGTGAGATATTATTGTTTTAATATCTGTTCTAGCAAATTCAAACCTATAATTGGTCGAATTTGAAGTTACAGTGAATCCATGACAGTGTTGGACACACCTACCACACTTAGAGGGGGGGTGAATGAGTGTGGGGCTCTTTTTCCCAAAACTTCCCTCTTGCACACAAACTCATCAATTAGCATTCAACATTTATTCATTACCCATTGTTGTCATTTATAACCAGTTAGATGTGAGCACATATCAACAACATATATCAGCAATATATCATCAACAAGTCATCACCACAATGAACACAAAGACCACAAGATGTATGTACAATTTTCTTTTTACTACGGACTACAATCCTTGGGGTTTATCAGCAAAAACTGAATAGAGTACAACTCTACAAGAGCACCAGATCTATATGCAAGACTCAGCTTGAATTCTCAGCACCAACTGAGATGAGGCAACAATCCTCAACAGATATCAATCTGTACCATAAACAAGAGCATCAACCATGCACCAACCTGTGCCAAACAACCTGTACCATAAACAAGTGCATCCAAACATGTACCAAGTATATACCAATCATGTGTCAACCACTCATCAACAATGACTCATCAATATGTACCAAAATCATCAACTATACACCTCATGTATGTGCCAACTCATCAACTACTTGTCTCAACCATGTACTCAACATGTACCTC
>ML786000.1:802204-816529 GCA_009831015.1 Picea engelmannii | reverse complement strand
TTCATCCATTTGTACACCTTATCAATCATGATAAGACAATAATGAGAGCATGGGTCCTTCAACCATTCTTCTAGGATAACTCAATCCGCAAAGCGTCTTCCCATGAGGGATTTCACCATAAGGGGAACACTTTGGAGTTCATCCATTTGTTTACCTTTGCATTGATTGGTTTCCACTTGGACATATAACATTCTCATCAAGGGCATCATATCAATCAATTACTTGACATCAACCAATGACATCAATCAAACCAAACCATTTACATCAATGACATATGATCCAACAATCTCCCAAGTAATCAAACCATTGGCATCAATGAAAAACCATTGGCATCAATGACAACATGATCCAACAGACAGCTGGAGCAAGATTAGTAAATAAAATTCTCAACTCGTGAACTGATTTTGGAAAATTTGTTCCAGAAATGTCAACTCACAATGATTTATTGTTGCAGAGGTTGAATTGGTGTTATTGAGGTGAAATTGAACGAATTTTGTGGTTGCAAAATCTCTATGGTAAATTGGGGAAAAAGTTAGGAAAAAGCCCCAATTTTTGCAGCGGAATTCACGAGGATTTGATGCGCATAAAGGTGAATGTGCACAGATGGGCGCACTAAAAATGCATGACACGTAGTGAAAATCTTGTGATAGGTAAAATTCGGCACTATGCAGCAAGATATTGGCATGCTGGTGTGCACGCTAAATTTCACTGCCACGCGGAAAAATGTTAGTGTGTGGGTGTGTACGCTAAATTTTGGTACTGCGCAGAAAAATAGTGGTTTTCTGGTGCGCGTGTGGAAAAATGTTGGTGTGATGGTTCACATGCTAAATTTTGCATTGCACAGTGTGCATATGCATAAGAAGTGTGTGTGGTGTGGAAATTCATAATAATGGCGCGTGTGGTGTGCACAATATTGGCATAGTATAGTGTAGTTTGGTAACTGTACACGCAATGTGAGTATATGTTGTCACACGATAGTTTTGTTAATGTTGTGTGCAGAGTTTTGGTGCACAGTGGAGATGTACTAAACTATGGCATGGTGCAGCGCATTGAGTGAAATACGCGTGGAATATCAGTGGGTTGTACAAAAACTGTGCACAGTGGATACCAGCATGCAGTACAAAAACTACGCGCAGTGGATATTGGTGTGCAACATGAAATTAGTACGCGCAAGTTAGTGGCACGACAAAGAAGTGATACATAGTGGTTTTAAAGCGTGAAAAGCACGATTTCCCTTGTGTTGTTTTTGCACATGGTAAATATGGGTTTACAAGTTGAATTTTGTGTGCGCGGAGTCATTTGGAAGGTGAATAAAAGTAGAAAACCAATGATTTTCTGTGATGTTTTATATCATTTGAACGCCATCTTCTTGCAGTGCGTTTTTGAGGGCCTTAAGAGCATTTCTAGCAACTCAAAAACCATGAGACAAAGGTGTACCAAAAAACACACTCTATATTTTCATATCAAACAAAAGAGCTCAGATAGATCTTTCTAATGGTGTAAACTATTCGTCAAACAGAGCTTTTATGAGAAAGTTACAGCTTAAATAGTGAAGGGTAAATTTTAAGACCCATCTAACTTCAAAGAGCCATAACTTTCTTCTCCAGAATCAGATTGAGGCATAGGAGTAGTCAATGGAAATATATTGAGCCATAAAAGACATTCCAAGAGCTGAATTAAATTTCTGGGCATGTTAAAAGCATTTAATATGGAAAATAAGACACCTGTAGCATTTCCAGACCAAAACCACAAATTGTCTTATAACTTCAGTAGACTGTAACTAGCAGCCCAGAACACAGAATAAGGTGAAACTTGGACATAACATTTATAGTATGTTTATGCAGAAACCCAATTGAGCGCATACAAAAATTTCAGGTGAGTAGGTGTGAAAATGCATAATTACAACGCAGAATTGCACCAAGTGGAAGTGTGAACAAAAAAGTTAATGGGAAAATTTCAAATGACCATAACTTTCTGCTCCAGACTCAGAATTGAGCATGTGAGAAGGCATTGGAAAGGTATTGAAAAATGGAATCTAAATATCCACCTAGAAAATTTATTTGGGTATTCAATTTTTTAGTAAATTATAAGAAATGATTATGATATATTATTGAACCAAAATGGTTCATATTTTCATGAAATTGTTGAAACAGTTAGCCTGGCAAAGTTTTGTTGGATGCACATTTTGCAAAGTTAAAAACAAATAGATAAGATCAAGATCATATTAGAGTACATAGGAATGGAAGAGGCACAGGGGACTTACAATCAGGAGGATGAGATTAGAGGGATGGATGTCCATTTGGGTATTAAAGGAACAAACTCCAATGGACATGGAGATGAAAGGAATGAAAACACGAATATGGAAGAGACCATAAAAAAATTGCAGAAGGATGTCCAAATCCATAAAGATAATAATGAAAGGATTATGAAAGCCAAGGAGAAGCACGATGACTTCAACATGAAGTTATTGGAGAGATTGAACATAATAGAAAAGAAATTGGATAAGGAGAGTGGCTCAAGCAACTCAAGAAGTCACAGGCCTTCTGATGAGAAAAGAAAAGAAAGAAGTGTTAGCAAACATCACCATCAATCCTTGAGGAATTCCAATAAGAGATCACATAGCAGCTCAAGTCCATCCCCTATCATGAAGCACAAGAGGTCTGGGGTGAATGAGCTACGAGGAAAAATGAACAAAATCAAAGCTCCTACATTTGATGGTGAGAACAAGAAGGATGCAGAAGCAAAAACATGGTTGTTGGGCATGAGAAAGTATTTTCAATTGCATAACTATTGTTCTCATGTAGAAGGTAGAAGTTCTATCTATCAACTCAAGAGAAAGACATCCATGTGGTGGGATCAACTTGTGCGGGTGCAACACATTAAAGAGAAAAGTGTCACTTGGAGGGAATTCAAGAAGTATTTTGAGAAGAAATACTTGACTAAAAGATACTATGACAAGAAAATGAAAGATTTCTTCAAACTCAAGCTGGGGAGTATGACAATAGATGAATATGAAAGAAGGTTTCTAGAACTGTTGAAGTATGTCTCTTTCATCAAGGATGAGATAGTTAAGATTCAAAGGTATTTGAGTGGATTACCATCATTCATCATTGAAAAAATACAATATGATTATCCAAAGACATTGGAGGATACCATAAGGTGAGCTAAATGCCTTTATGATAAACAAAAATCAAGGCCAACTTTCCAAAAATATTGGGAAGACAAAAAAAAATTCAAGGTGGATCAGAGGAAGAAGGGATCTAAGCCACCATTCTTTAGAAATAATCCATAGGGACAACAAATTCCTAGAGAATCCAAAACAATTGAGACAAGGGGTAAAAGGCCAAGGCAAGCACCTATTCAATGTTGGGGTTGTAAAGGGGATCATATGTTCAGAGATTGTCCTCACATATGTGAAAAAGGGAGAAATGTTCACAATGTACAACAAGATGAAACAATGGAGGACATGGGCAGAAATGTTCCAAGGATCTATGCAACCCTGGACAATGTTGATGGGCAAAATTGATCGTCCATCAACTGGAAGAACAAGTCCGGTTCAGGGTTGTCTAAATAACCCAAGCCGTTTGGTGTAACTCATTCTGACGGGTTTAATGGCTCCGTTAGCCAATCTAAGAATCCTAAAAGAAGCAAATAAAAGAGAGAAATAACTAACTAATTACTAAACACACTATATATATGTACATATGTTCAAATGTAACTATAGTAGTTGTATTTAAGAAGAAGATATACAAGTCTCATTTATTTACATGATTTACAACATACAAGTTTTAATCGAAACTTATGAAAATCAATGGAAAAATGATTGCTTCTAGGAAGTAGATAAAGAAAGAACATAAAAATATTTATTGTTTTTATTTTATAAATTTAAAGAATCTTGCAAAAAATTTAATGAAACATGAACATGTGGATAGTCAAACCTGAACCATACATTCATTGTTTCATTCATAAATAACTTAACTAAATAACACACATAATAATCTGTCGCTAATCAATGAAACTGATATTTATCTTTCTGTGTTGTATGAGCTCCAACCTGTACTGTTGTTAAGGGAAACCTATAACGGAACAATACTAGCACTTCCAGAATACATTCAAAGAAGTATTTGATATTGGAGTAAATTAATAACAACAGGAAGACAACTAATTAAAAATTGTGTGATCTTAAGATAATCAATATTTAAGAACGAAAGAAAACTCAATTCTGGGTATTGATATTATCCATCATTTAACATTAGAAATAAATTCCATAATAATCAAATGATTTATTGATCACACATAAAAAAATGGAATAAGAAATTATGGGCAGCATATAACATTTAACAGTATGAAAACACCATATGATTGACAAGCTAAAGCTAAAATCAACCGTTATAACATTTTCACAATATACCAATAATGAAAGAACAAAATGGAATAAGTATCACACATGTCTAAATCCAAAGATGAATTACTTTCCCATATTCTTTCTCAAAATCACATGCCCATGTTGTAGTCCTGGAAGAATTGTTTTGGATAATAAACTCTTAAAGATTGGAAAAATTAATATATAAATAATAATAATTAACCATGTATTGATAAAAAAGAATAAAGATATTTAAATCGATGCATAATCAATTATTGAAAGAATATGAAAATATTATATGAAAATAAAACCATTTTACTTATAGGACAAAAGCCATTAAGCAACTTGGAATTCCATATTCTTCTTTAAAAATACTTGTCCATCCTCCCAAAGCTTCTATCCATCCATTACTCCATTTTAAAAGAAATAAAAAGTTTACAAAAGCAATAATATACAAAATATAAAGGATGAAAATCCTCCTCTCCAATTCTTCGATCTCCTTGGCTTTGATTTTTCTCATATATTTATAAAATGAATGAACAGTCTGGGCATCACTTTTAATTTCTGCCACCTGAAATTTTCCTCTAAAATAGACCCAAATGTCTCTCAAATCATGCATTTGTTTGGGAAACTCTCCACAAGGAAGGTAAATGGGTCCATTTTGGTTCTGGGTTTTCAACCGTTTTTCCAAATTCCTCACGGTTTCTTTGCAATCAGTCCTGCAAAATCGTGTGTCTGATCTTGACACCTTTCCAAATTTTATCTGTTCTTGCTCATAAAATTATTTGTAGAAATCCAAAATTATTTTTGGATCAATTTTTTTTGTTTGTATGTTAATTTGTGCGGAACCTGTTGGCAACGCGATTAACCTGTGGCTTGAGAAACCGCGACTCAGGGGCATCTAAGCCGTCAAAATCACCTGGGGATCGCACCCGGCCTGAGCCACACCAACCCTTAACATGGTTGGATTTTTTGTCCCAGCAGGTTTCAAACCGGTGACTTTAACATCATGGAGTGGCTTAACAACACACTCTGTCACCGACTGTCCTACACCTCGGAGACTATTTTTGGATCAATTATCTTGAACGTATTTGGATAATAAAATCAATTCATGATCATATCCGTATCAAATATTTCATAATAGAAACTTGTGAAACAAAAGAAACCTAAATTAATAACCTAAAAATTGTGAATAAAATAAAATCTAGAAAAATAAAAAAATGAATTTAAATTAACTATAACTTATAAACAAACATTATTTATATTTTCTTTTCAAATATGATCTTAATTCTAGAAGCTTCAAGTTAATGGAGAAGAGAATAAAATCAAACAAATCATAGATAATTCTTTTTTATTTTATTATTATTATTATGAGATGAAAATGAAAAAAGAATTTAATTAATTAATATCACCAAATGATTTCATAAAAATGAGAAACCAACCAAGATATTATTTGATGAAGTATTTAACACATTATTCAAAATAGTCAAACTTGCTAATGAGAAAAAGAATAAACACATAATCATAATTTAAACAAAAGTAAACATTTGATAAAAAATTAACGTTTTTGTTTAAATTGAGAATTTTATGCTCGTTTTTAACTTTTGACATATACTCTTGTAATAAATGACTCATACTAGAGTGAATGTCTTCAATTTGTCTCAAAGCAAGCCAATGAATGGAACTATTTGAAAATCTTGATTCTGTAGCTCATTATAATTATCAAGATTTTAATAGGGGCCCTTTAAATTTTGTAAAAATATAAGGGGAGTTGTTAGGGCCCAACAAATGGCAACTTACTAGGTGAAGCAGTTAACTCTTATCTGGTAATATTTCATCTTAGGAAGACGAGAAAATTTGAAAAAACGCTTTGCAACTAGGGTTTAGCGCATCCCTGAAGCTCTGCCCTGCGAAGCCACACTCTTTGCCCCGCTGGGGCTCATGAATTGATCAGAGGGGGAACCGTTGGGCACCACTTACAGTAGGATCATTGCGAATGGTAGTCCTACCAAATGCCCGAAGCGACCGTCTTTTGAGCCGCCTCCAAATCTACGCACGGAGCTCCTGGAGGAGGGATCCTGCAAAGACAGGGAAATGGACATAGATCTAGGGAAGGAGGCGGCCCAAGCCCGTGCAACAACACCATGGGTACCTGGTAAGTATATCCCATAGGCTCCACAAGCCCTGAAATATGTCATCAACTCACCACAAATAGAATAACAGAAGCAATACATGAGAGACTATGCCCTGGTGGAAAAATTCCTAGGGCTATGGCCCTCGGAGCACAACTTAATCAAATGGATACAACATTGGTGGAAGCTGAAAGGACATTATGAACTGCAACTGGGATCCAAGGGCTTCTTCACCATTATTTTCCACAATCTAGAGGATCGCAATCGCATCTTTGATGGCGGGTCATATTTCTACAATTCGGCAGGACTTTTCTTAAGGTTTTGGACCGAGAAGTTCAGCCTTGAGAAGGAAGACTTTACCCATGCACCGGTCTAGCTCAGATTATACTCCCTACCCCAGGAGTTCTGGTTGGAAGAAGTCTTGGCTGGCATTGGGAACACTATAGGCATTTATGTCAAATCTTCAGAGGCCACTAAGAAACGGTGCTATACCTCTTATGCAAGAATCTGTGTGTATCTGAACATTGCCAAGCTGCTCCCGGGGTCCATCACACTGGAGTATCATGACAAGGATTGGTCTCAAACCATTGACTATGAGCATATCCCATTCCGATGCAGGAAGTACCATGAGCACGACCACCTCTTCAGAGAATGCCCATTCAACACGATTCAAAAAGAAGGGAACCCAGAAGGCAGCAAAGACAAGGATGGCTTCATACAACCAGCGGGGAAAAGGCGTCAAGGAGGAAGGAAACCACTGGCTTAGGTAAGCAAAGATCCCTCAACTAGTAATAAGTTTGTCGTTCTGCAAGACCAAATAGAAAACCCCATAGATCCAGCAAACCCCAATGCACCTTCTCAGGGCAGTGTACCTCAAACTATCAGTCAAGGAATAGAACGACAGAGCCAAGGCAAGGAGCCTGACCAAGCCCACCCTGACACGGTTCCTGATTTGCAAGAGACAAAAGAAGGGGAGGCGGACATGGAACTAGAAGAACAAGACCTTGCTGGGGTGGATCTGGAGCACCTCGAACATGCCTATAGACAGCAAAAACTCTATACCATACCCAGAGATCAACTTCGAAAGGTCCACAAAGTTTTCCTCAACTACTCAGCGGGGTCCTCAGCTCGATCCAGCAAAGGATTAGGAATCCAGGGCAGTCAATCTAAAAGCCCTGCCAAGACCCAGAAGGACGAAAAGATAAGAGGCCGCAAGTCCACCAACAAACTCATACAAGAAATAGGGAACTTTATGGTAAACTCAGGTCAAATTAACCTGATCTTGGACAACTTCCCTACTCTCCCCACTCCCCCGTCATCATGCAGATCATTTCTTGGAACATCAGAAGCCTTAATGGGCATAGCAAACAAAAATTGCTACGGGATATGATAATAGCAGAAAAACCGGAAATCTTACTCCTACAGGAAACGAAATGTACCTCAGAAGACGTTGACAAGATTCTACCCTACTGCTGGAAGCAAGGAATGGAAGTTGCTACAGACGCCATAGGAATAGCTGGAGTTCTGGCTGTACTATGGAATACCAATGCAGTAATATTGGAAAACTTCATCACTACCAAATGGTCCATCACAACTGATTACAGGCTTATAGGATCAAATAAGCTGGGACATCTAACCAATGTCTATGGCCCAGCAAGCCCAAGGGATAAGCAGGCCTTCCTTAAAATCCTGCACTATGTTTCTAGCCTAGCATGAAACAAAAGCTAGATAATTGGTGGAGATTTCAACATCATCCGCAGCTTGGCGTAAAAAAGAGGAGGATCAAGACGCATGGACAAGGACTCCGGTGACTTCAATGCACTCATAGATGAGCTTCGCTTAATTGATTTGGACACCAATAATGGCATGCACACTTGGACAAATAGGAGAACAGGTATACACCAAATTGCCTGTAAGCTGGACAGATTCCTAATATCAGAATCTCTTATGATGGAAGGCACCATAGTGGAAGTAGACATCCTTAACTTCTTTGGATCAAATCACTAGCCCTTGCAATGCAGAATGGATATCCCAACTACTCCCGGTAAGAAACCTTTTCGATTTGAGAAATTCTGGCTAGACCACCCAGATTTCCAAGGAAACATTCAGGCCTGGTGGAGGGAGGTAGAGGTTCCTGATGGCTCCAAAATGTACAAATTCAAGAAAAAGTTAAAAAATCTCAAACAAACTCTCAAGCTTTGGAACCAGAATACGTTTGGCAACATTTTTGATGCCCAAAAATAGCTCTCGGCGCAATTGGAAGAGATTCAACATTAGATCAGAATGCAGGGATTCACAAGCGAGCTGAAGGCCCAAGAAACAAATTTAAGTTAGCAACTTGAAGTCAGAAGTAAGCAAGAAGAAATACTTTGGAAATCGAAGTTGTGGGTGCAGTGGCTAAAGGAAGGGGAGCGCAACACCAAATTCTTTCACAGGACTGTCATCCAAAGACGACACTCCAACAAGATCACACATCTTATCTCAGACAACGGGGATTTGATTTACTCACATAGGGATATGGAAAAAACCTTGATAAGTCACTTTCAAAACCTTCTCACAGAACCTCGAGCAGACAAACATGAAGCAATCACAAAAGTCACCCAGCATGTGCCATCCCTCGTCACCTCGGAGCAAAATGCCTCCCTTCTCCGGCCAATAACAATAGAGGAAGTAGACCACGCACTCCAGGAGACCCCTTAGGATAAGGCTCTAGGCCCAGACGGATTCACAAGCTACTTCTTCCACCATTGCTAGCCACTGATCAGAACAGAAGTTTGGGAAATTATAGAAGATTCCCGAGCCACCTGACAGATCCTTCAGGCTCTCAATGCCACCTTCATAAACTTAATTCCCAAAGAGGGGTAGGCACACCACCCTAAGCAGTTCAGGTCGATAGCGTTGTGCAATGTCATTTACAAGCTTCTGACAAAAGTGATAGCCAGGAGGCTCAAGCCCATCTTACCCTCAATAATATCCCCAGAGCAATCGGGCTATGTAGAGGGTAGACAAATCTTAGACAATGTAATCCTCGCCCATGAGGTGATCCACTCTCTACAGAAGACCAAGGCCCCAGGTATGCTTCTCAAATTAGACCTCTCTAAAGCTTTTGACAAGATTAACTGGGAATATATGCGAGCAATGCTCCTAGCTTTTGGCTTGATCAGCGCTGGGTAACCTGGATTATGAATCTAACCTCTTCGGCCTTCTTCTCTCTTCTCATCAATGGTGTCCCTTCGAATCCCTTCTCTCCCTCCAGAGGAATCAGGCAGGGAGATCCCCTTTCCCCTTTTATATTCATTATTATGGCCGAGGGCCTTAGTAGATCCATCCACGTAGCGATTGAAAGAAAACTTCTAATAGGTCTTCCCCTACATGGCATTTCCCCTCCTATCTCACATAGCCAGTTTGTTGATGACACCCTACTGATGGGTAGCCCCATGGTTAGGGATGCTAGCTCCCTTTCGAACATCCTTCAAACCTTTTCAGACGCTTTGGGGCTAGAATTCAACAAGGATAAATCCAAAATCTTCTTCTTTAACACTCCCATTCCAGTCCAGCACCACGTCTTTGGCCTCCTCGGCTTTAACAGAAGCTCCCTTCCGTCCAAATACCTCAGCATCCCCCTCATCGACAACATGCTCCAAAACTCCTCTTGGGAGCATCTTCTGTCCTCCTTCTCCAAAAGGATCTCCTCTTTGACCTATCGATCTCTAAACCTGCCCAGTCACCTCATTCTAATCCAAGCCATCCTCCAGGCCCTCCTGATCTATTCCTTCTCTGCTTTGGTTGCTCCGAGGTTTGTTCTCACCACTATTAAAAACCTGCAAAGAAACTTCATCTGGAAAGGCTTTAACACAGGAAAGAAAATAGCTTTGGTCAGTTGCGACAAACTTTATCGACCCAAAGAGAAAGGCGGCTTGGGTTTGAGGGGCCCCTTCGTCATGATCAAGGTGTTAAGCGCCAAACTTTGGTGGCGCTGGCTAAAAATCCCGAAGGACCTATGGGCCCAACTCTGGAGGAAGAAATATGCTCCAAATGTGGCAGAAAAGAACCTCATCCACTGGAATGAGGATAACCCAGGCTCATTAATATGGACAGCAGCCAGGCAGAATCGACAACTGGTAACTGAGCACGCCTTCTGGGAAATCAGGAATGGGAAAATGACCCTCTTTTGGCACGATTCCTGGCAACAATGGCCGGTTCTGAGCAAGGAGGAATGGGCCCATGACATCTGTGCTCAAACCACACGGGCCATACTGACAAAGGCAGCTGACTATTGGCAGGATGACCCCCGGGAAGACATGTGGCACAAGTGGCACCTAGACAGGGAAAGCATTGAGCTGGAGCTAGGCATGGAGCTAGCTCCTTGGCCCGAAGAGACGACGAAATGGAAAATTCCCAAATTAGCAGGAAAGGACATCCTAAGGTGGGGAAATAAACTACAAGGAACCTTCAGCACTCGGGAAGCTTACCAGCTCAAAGCACAAGCAGACCCTGTCTCTGACACAAAAGTGTGGCGCAAGCTCTGGAACCTTAAGCACTGGCCAAAAATCACCCTTTTCGTCTGGTTGGTCACTCACTCTAGCATCCCAACCTGGGATAACCTTTCGAAAAGGGGATTCATTGGCCCCTCCATATGCTTACTCTGTGGAGAGGCAGAGGAAACAGTGAACCATCTCCTCAACTACTGCATTTATACTAGCCAAATCTAGGATCAAATGACTCTTATTATGCGCACCTCAGACCGCAACAGAGATAGCATTCTGGCGACCATTACTAATTGGAGGGACCAAGCCTTCCACTCCCCACTTCTCAATTGGGTTTGGCAACTCCTACCGGGCTTTATTCTATGGAAAACCTGAAAACAAAGGAATAGAAGGACTTTCAGAGGTCTGTCCCTCCCCTAGCAACACTGCTGGCATCAATGCTATCGCAACATCTTGGACACTCTCCTTCTTCAGCCACGATCCATTGAGGACGATAGAAACACTCCAGACGAACTTCCCTTAATTCGGTTCTGGACTCCATCCCCTCCCCTGCAAGTTCAACCTTCTCCCGTCCGACCCCCTTCCCCCAGCAGTCCATCCTTCTGGTCCCCTCCCCCAGAAGGCTTCCTCAATCTTAACTTTGATGGAGCCTCTAAGGGAAATCCAGGACCTGCAGGCTATAGAATGGTCCTTCGCGACACCCTTGGGCACATCCTCCTCATCAGTGTGGGTCCCATTGGCCACTCCATGAATAATGCAACAGAACTGAGGGGTCTCACCAGGGGACTGCAAATCGCCATTCAAAACAATTTCACCAAGCTAGTCGTTGAGGGTGATTCTCTAATTATCATCAACTTGTTGAGGAAAATTATAAACGGATATAATCCGGAAAAAATCTCACTGAGCTGGAGACTCCTGCATGGGCTGTAGACCATCGTTGATTCACTACATCCAGGGCTAACCATCCTCCCAACCCATGTCAGAAGACGAGCGAACAAAGTGGCGAATAGTCTGGAAAATATAGGCATCAACTGGAGCGACTCAGAACTCCTCTGTAATTCAGCCTTGGAACCTGATCATCCCATTCTTCAGCAATGCATTTGCCAAGCTAGAGTGGTGGATGCTCCCTCGGATGGGGTGTTATGAGAGTCCACCTGGAGCGCAATAGGAGCAGGCACATGCCAACGGGGCACGGAGCCATGTGACGGGCTCGTGTCACCGTCAGCCACCCCTCCGTAGCATTAATATGCCCTTATGGCATTGGGAAAGCACATAAATGCTCCCACTCGGCCCCTGCTCAGTATTATGGCACTGTTATCGACTTTGTTTCATTGTCTCTGCGGCTGGTTCACTTGGCTCTCCCTTCCGCAGCCATGGCCATCCTTTGATCGCGCTTACTAGTTCTCGGTGGCTCCTCTTGTCCCTCAATCCAATGACCATCGCCATGCTCGCACCATGCCTAGACACAAAGAACGCTTGCGAGGGAGGCCATGGCAGGGCTCTCCATGGAGACCGCGCCGACCCTCCCTTTCTCCGCCTACCCCGCCTTCCACCGATTCAGCCAGCAACCAAGATCCCACTTCTCTCAACCCGCCGACTGTGAACTTCAATTGCCAGAAACTTGTTCCTCGGCTACCTAGCTCGACTCGGCATGTTCTCTTTGCTCCACTTGTGACCGAACCAGTCCATTCTCCTAACTCGGATTTTACAAGAAATATAGGGGCCGACCAGCCTCCTCCTGAGCGGCAGCCTGGGTACCCCAGCGCCCCTACCTCCGACTCCACCACAGACGACCAGCTGAAAGACAAGTTGGCCATTCTCTACGACCTTGTCTTTGAACTCCGCCAGGGGGTAGAGCTTTTTCATTTCAGGTTGTAGCTCACCGATGAAAAGGTGGCGCAATTTCTCCAGCTCCTCTCCTCGTTATATGAAACTGTGCTATCACCCCCGGTTCCTGCAGTGAATGCAACCGAAGGAGAAAACAAGGTGGGTGCAATGCCAACTGGGGATACCTTGATGCAGGATGCAACTACGACAGGCGAGGATAAGGCAGAGTAGAGTGCAGCAGGAATGGCTCCGGAACGAGGTGGGAATGTGACCACGGAAATGAAGGATGACGCGAGGAATGGCCCGGGTGCTGCGACCACGGAGCAGTTCGAGATGTAGTGGGGAGATGGAACAACATGTATCGAGGAGGAACCATGGCCAGGGGATCTTAGCACCACCTGGCCAGGCCACGCATCCGGTGTCTAGTTTGCTGATGTGTCAGGTTCTCCCTTTCATGGTCTGATGATGTGTCAGTTTCTCTTTTTTATAGATTACAGTTATGCTTATGCTGACTAGGCTATTGACTGGGTTGGTTTCCCCTCTGTTGGGGCAGCCCAGGGATGATGTGTCAGTTTCTCCTTTTTATAGTTTACAGTTACGCACATGATGACTAGGTGGTTAAATGGGCTGGTTTCCCCTCTGTTGGGGCAGCCCAATCATCACAACAGGATAACATATGTATTTTGGAACCTCTTTTCCTCTAGAAGAAACTTTATAAATTAAAAACCTCTTACTTACAAAAAAAAAAAAATTTCATCTTAGGAAGAAAATAATAAAACTTGAAAAAGGATTTAAGCTCCCTGAAATAAATTCACTTTGAGACCATATAGTATTAGGATAAGCTCAATGTTATAACCAGACAATAGAATTTTCTTTGCAGAAGATTATGACCTGAAATAATGTCTTAATCAAAGAGTCACGATGTTTATAAAAGAACTTCAATATCGTTGATAGAGCCACTGCTGCCAGCAGGCATCCATAGCCTCGACATGGATGTCATTTAACCAACTCAAATGCTTTAATCCCATTCAATAGTTGTATCCACATGATGTATACTTCCATAAAAGCTAATTTAAAAATATATACCTGCTACCTCTCTACCTGACATTGCTTCGTTGCCAGCAGGCCTATTCAGTACCCTGACGAAGTTGTCTTGGTATCATGTGTGCATTTACCCGCTGCCAGCGAGCTTGTTTAGTACCCCGACAGGTTTTCACACACTTCCCACACATAAGTGCTTTCAACTCTCTTATGTCACTTTTAAATAGTAATACAATTATAGATTTCTTGGTGACAAAGAGAGTGGGGTGATACTGGAGGTTAATTGCAATACAGGTGAATAGTTTATCATGTTGTTTATTTGCTTTAAAAAATGGAAGTTTTATCATGGTTTAGAGATTTTAGATTTCCTTTAAGAAATCATCTAGAGAATGGGGAAGCACTTAAAAGTGATTCCTTAAGAATATGGATGGCGTAAAAATTTTAAAGATCATCGTAATTCTCAAAGATTTAAACC
>ML786000.1:779456-801714 GCA_009831015.1 Picea engelmannii | reverse complement strand
ATGAAAAATAGAGAGAAAAAGATTTAAAGTGGACTTCCCTGACAACATTCATATTATGGTTCTCTTGGTGTGCCCACTTGTGTTCATAACTGCATTATTACACAAAGAAATATTGATAAATAAAACTAAAGGAAAACCTACTCTTAAACCTACTCTAACTACTAAACAAATTAAAAATACTAAGTGAAGTCATGCTTCCAATGTAGCCATCGAAGTAACTCCAATCCTGCAATGGAAACAAGATAAAATATTAGTAACAAGAATGGCAGTATATCAAAAAAAGACAAAAACATATCATACTCACCTTTATCGTCATCATTTAAAAACAAGGCAAGCATGATCTTACCATTCCCTTGAACATTCTTTTTGTATGAATCCTCCAACCATTCTGCAATACTATCATGATACATGTAATTGCTGACATGGGATGGTTTGAAAGAATTCACATGCGAGAAATATTCCTAGTGAGAATAAAATATTAGATTATCAAGGAAAGAATCTTTTAAAAAGGTCGGACCAAGATGGCGAGAACTTATCATGTTTCTCGATCGGAAAGTAAGTGTTTCATTTTCTTGAAAATTTGCATTGAGCTTAGATATTTCAAGGTTAACTATTTGAGGTGAACTAGATGGAACGACCGATAAAACATCATTACTAGTAATATTTAGCCGATTATACGTTTCAACCTCAAATAATTGATCATGGAAAAATCTAGATTCTTCTTTAATCACAAATTGAGATGAATCAATGGAAGATGCAATTTGAGACTCTTTCAAATCATTTCTTTATTTACCCATGGATAATTGATGAGAATAAGAATTGATATGTTCATGGGTAGAATTATTTTCCTCTTTATCATCTATTCGGTAATCTCTTTGTACCTGATTATATAATGTTGAATTCTCTCCAAGGCAATATGGAACATGCAATTGCACAACATTAGGATAAAAAATATCAAGGTACAAGGAATAATATGTAGAAGAATTGAGGAGACGAAATGCATCTCTTGAAATGATAGGTATATACGTTTCGGAATATGGTTTTATTCCCTCTCCTTGTATAAATTGATCAACCTCTGTTGTATTCTCTTTTAAGAAATACGAGATAGTTTCTAAGAGACGATTTGGTTCATTATGTAAGGGAAAATTTGAGAGCAAATCACTAGAGATAGAAGGTTGATTAATAGTCTGCCTAATGATTTTGTCTCCCATTGATTGATCATGGATCTGTTCAACTAAATTAGGGGAAGATTTATCGTCCTCATGATTATCAACTTCACATTCGACCTCTTTTACTTTAGAAACTGTTATAAAATCTATGAGAGTGGGACAACTATCATCTTTTAAAGTAAAGGTTCCTTGTTCAATAAGAGGAAACATTGTTTGAAAAGAATGATTAGATGTGACAATTGCATTATGTGGCTCATGATTTACCAAAATGAAAGAAGTCGACAAAAATTGCGTTGCTTCAAAATTTTCAAGATCAACATGAAAAATTGAACCATCTTGAGATTGAGTGTTAGTGCTCAATTCAGATTGGTTAAAAATTAATTGATCTTGCTTGTCTGAGAGAGAAACGAGATATTCAAAACATTCATTAATAAGCGACATTTCTTTCAAAGGGAATCTAATACCAATATGAATGAACCTAATTGCAAAATCATTGAATGATTCACCATTTTCTTTCCTTAAGCAACTTAATTCTTCACATAATTCATCATAATCATAGTTGCTAAAATCTGATAAAAACTCAAATACAAACTCAGACAAAGAATGAATAGAATTAGCCCGAAAATATTCAAACCAAACCTTAACTCGACCTCGGAAAGTGAGAGCGAACAATCTGTATGTAACATTAGAATCAATGATCTTATGTTTTAAACATTTATAAAAAAATTAGAAATATGGTCTACTGCAGATGTGTTCCCTTCACCATCAAAGGTGAGTTCTGAAAATATATCAGCGATCTTGTTGGAAATAACTGGTAATGAAAAGTGGAAAACATGTTCCAACACAGTGATTTGGGGAGCCATGGAAAATTAATTAAATTCAAAACAAAGACTCCTGTAAGGCCAACTTGTCAGTTTGACCCTCCTTCTAGCGCCATTTGTTGATGGACGAAATTGACCGTCCGTCAACTGGAAGAACAAGTAAGGTCTGGGGTTGTCTAAATAACCCAAGCCGTTTGGTGTAACTCGTTCTGATGGGTTTAATGGCTCCGTTAGCCAATCTAAGAATCCTAAAAGAAATGAATAAAAGAGAGAAATAACTAACGAATTACTAAACACACTATATATATGTACATATGTTCAAATGTAACCATAGTAGTTGTATTTAAGAAGAAGATATACAAGTCTCGTTTATTTACATGATTTACAAGATACAAGTTTTAATCAAAACTTATGAAAATCAATGGAAAAATGATTGCTTCTAGGAAGTAGATAAAGAAAGCACATAAAAATATTTATTGTTTTTCTTTTATAAATTTAAAGAATCTTGGAAAAAAGTTAATGAAACATGAACATGTAGATAGTCAAAGCTGAACCATACATTCATTGTTTCATTCATAAATAACTTAACTAAATAACACACATAATAATCTGTCACTAATCAATGAAACTGGTATTTATCTTTCTGTGTTGTATGAGCTCCAGCCTATACTTTTGTTAAGGGAAACCTATAATAGAACAATACTAGCACTTCCAGAATACATTCAAAGAAGTATTTGATATTGGAGTAAATTAATAACAACAAGAAGACAACTAATTAAAAATCATGTGATCTTAAGATAATCAATATTTAAGAATGAAAGAAAACTCAATTCTAGGTATTGATATTATCCATCATTTAACATTAGAAATAAATTCTATAATAATCAAATGATTTATTGATCACACATAAAAAATGGAATAAGAAATTATGGGCAGCATATAACATTTAACAGTATGAAAACACCATATGATTGACAAGCTAAAGCTAAAATCAACCGTTATAACATTTTCACAATATACCAATAATGAAAGAATAAAATGGAATAAGTATCACACGGGTCTAAAGCCAAAGATGAATTACTTTCCCATATTCTTTCTCAAAATCACATGCCCATATTGTAGTCCTGGAAGAATTGTTTTGGATAATAAACTCTTTAAGATTGGAAAAGTTAATATATAAATAATAATAATTAACCATGTATTGATAAAAAAGACTAAAGCTATTTAAATCAATTCATAATCAATTATTGAAAGAATATGAAAATATTATATGAAAATAAAACCATTTTACTTATAGGACAAAAGCCATTAAGCAGCATGGAATTCCATATTCTTCTTTAAAAATACTCGTCCATCCTCCCAAAGCTTCCAGCCATCCATTGCTCCATTTGAAAAGAAATAAAAAGTTTACAAAATCAATAATATACAAAATATAAAGGATTAAAATCCTCCTCTTCAATTCTTCGATCTCCTTGGCTCTGATTTTTCTCATATATTTATAAAATGAATGAACAGTCTGGGCGTCACTTTTAATTTCAGCCACCTGAAATTTTCCTCTAAAAGAGACCCAAATATCTCTCAAATAGTGCATTGGTTTGGGAAAATATCCATGTGGAAGGTAAATGGGTCCATTTTGGTTCTGTGTTTTCAACCGTTTCTCCAAATTCCTCACGGTTTGGCTGCAATCAGTCCTGCAAAATCGTGTGTCTGATCTTGACGCCTTTCCAAATTTTATCTGTTCTTGCTCATAAAATTATTTGTAGAAATCCAAAATTATTTTTGGATCAATCATCTTGAACGTATTTGGATAATAAAATCAAGTCATGATCAGATCCGTATCAAATATTTGATAATAGAAACCTGTGAAACAAAAGAAACCTAAATTAATAACCTAAAAATTGTGAATAAAATAAAATCTAGAAAAATCAAAAAATGAATTTAAACTAACTATAACTTATAAACAAACATTATTTATATTTTCCTTTCAAATATGATATTAATTCTAGAAGCTTCAAGTTAATGGAGAAGAGAATAAAATCAAACAAATCATAGATAATTCTTTTTTATTTTTTTATTATTATTATGAGATGAAAATGAAAAAAGAATTTAATTAATTAATATCACCAAATGATTTCATAAAAATGAGAAACCAACCAAGATATTATTTGATGAAGTATTTAACACATTATTCAAAATAGTCAAACTTGCTAATGAGCAAAAGAATAAACACATAATCATAATTTAAACAAAAGTAAACATTTGATCAAAAAATTAACGTTTTTGTTTAAATTGAGATTTTTATGCTTGTTTTTAACTTTTGACATATACTCTTGTAATAAATGACTCATACTAAAGTGAATGTCTTCAGTTTGTCTCAAAGAAAGCCAATGAATGGAACTATTTGAAAAGGTTGATTCTATAGCTCATTATAATTATCAAGATTTTAATAGGGGCCCTTTAAATTTTGTAAAAATATAAGGGGAGTTGTTGGGGCCCAACAAACAACAAGCAAGCAAAATATCAGTCACACATGATTGAAGTGGAAGGTATGATCAACAATCAAACCATTTCTATTTTAATTGATTCAGGATCTAGTCATAGTTATATAGATCCTAAGATGGTGGAAAGTTTGCATTTGCCAAGAAGAAAGCATGGAAAATCTTGGTTGGTGTAGCTGGCTACTAGAGCCAAAAGAAAATTCAATGAGATGGTTAAGTCATGTATTATGGACATGAATGGACTGAACACCAGGGAAGATTTGAGCATCTTTCCTTTAGGTTTTTATGACTTTCTAATTGGGATGGATTGGTTGGATCAACATCATGCTATCCTAGACTATCATAACAAGGCACTTACTTTCTTGGATGAGGAAGGGAAACTAAGGAGAGTGTAGGGAATTCCCAGGGCAGTAACCATCAGAGAAATTTTATCATTGCAACTAAAGAAATGTTACAGGAAAGGGTGTCAAATATTTGCAGCACATATGGAAGAGACACCTAGAGATAAGGTGCCAAATTTGGAATATCATGCATTGTTGGAAGAATTTGAAGATGTGTTCAAGGAGGTACCAAGGCTACCCTCCAAGAGAGATATTGATTTCTCTATAAATCTAATGCCTGGAGCAGTGCCAGTGTCAAAGACTCCTTACAGAATGAGTGCACCAAAGATGAAGGAGTTGCAAATGCATCTTGAATAACTCCTGAAGAAAAGGTATACATGCCCAAGTGTGTCACCTTGGGGTGCCCCAGTCTTGTTCATGAAGAAGAAAGATGGAACTTTAATATTGTGCATTGATTTCAGATAGTTGAATAAAGTGACTATTAAGAAAAAGTATCCTCTGCCAAGGATTGATGATCTTTTTGATCAATTGAAGGATGCAAAGATATTTTCAAAGATAGATCTCAGGTCAGAATATCATCAGGTAAGGATTAAGGAGGAAGATATCAGAAATACCACCTTCATAACAAGGTATGGTCATTATGAGTTCATAGTGGTGCCATTTGGGTTGTCAAATGCATCAACTATTTTCATGTGCTTAATGAATGGTGTTTTCCAAGTATATTTAGACAAGTTTGTCATTGTCTTTTTGGATGACATTCTTATATATTCCAAGTCAGAAGAAGAGCATGAGAATCATTTGAGGATGGTGTTGCAAGTATTAAGGGAGCATCAGTTGTATGCCAAATTGAGCAAGTGCTCATTTTATCAAAAACAAATTCATTATTTGGGGCACATCATTTCAAAGGATGGGATAGTAGTGGATATTGAGAAGATAGAATCCATTAGAGAATGGTCAGCACCAAAGAATCTGACAAAGGTCAGATCATTCATGGGCCTTGCAGGATACTATAGGAGATTTATTGAAGGATTCTCAAATATTGCACACCCAATCACTTCCTTGCAAAGAAAGGGCTTGAAGTTTCAATGGACATTGGATTGTGAAAAGAGTTTCCAACACTTGAAACAATTACTAACAAGTGCTCCAATACTAAGGATTGCAGACTCAAATGAAGACTTCATTGTATGCACAGATGCATGTAAAGAGGGACTTGGTGGAGTCCTCAGTCAAAATGGGTTTGTTATATGTTATGAATCAAGGAAGTTGAAGGAGCATGAATGACACTATGCCACTCATGATTTGGAGTTGGCAGCCATAGTGCATGCCTTGAGTAAATGAAGACACTACCTCATGGGTAAAATGTTTGAGCTAAGAATAGACCATAATGGTATGAAATATTTATTTGATCAACCAACTCTAAATTCTAGGAAAACCAGATGGTTAGAATTTCTAAGTGAATATGACTTTGATATAAAGCATATCAAAGGGAAAGAGAACAAAGTGAATGATGCACTCAACAGAAGAGTGCATGAAATGCATACTACAACCATTAGAATGTACCAATCAGATTTTAAAGATAGAATTACAGAGGCTGCCAAATTAGATTTTCATTACAAGGAATTAGTGACAAAATTACAACAAGGTATTTTGCAGTAGAAAATTGAGGAATACAAGCTAAATAATGATGAAATTCTCATGTACAGGGGCAGAGTTTATGTACCAAATTCTAATGAATTGAAAAATATGATATTGAGAGAAACACATAATGTGCCTTATGTTGGACACCCAGGATATCAGAAAACAGTTGTAGCTGTCAAGAGCCAATATTAATTGCTAGGCATGAAGAAAGAAGTTGTTGATTTTATTGCGAGATGTTTGGAATGTTAAAAGATAAAGGTTGAGCGTAGACACCCAGATGGTTTTCTACAACCATTACCCATTCTTGAGTGGAAATGGAAAGTTGTAACAATGGATTTCATCACCAAACTGCTCAGAACAAACAATCAACATGATTCAATCAAGGTAGTGGTGGATAATGTTACTAAAGCTGCCCATTTTATTCTAGTTAAGATGAATCACAAGGAAATGAAAATTACTGATGTTTATATGAAAGAAATTTACAGATTACATGGAATACCAAAGAAAATTGTGTCTAACAGAGATCCAAAATTTACCTCAAAATTTTGGAAAGGATTATTTAATGGATTTGGCACAAATTTTAATTTTAGTACATCCTATCATCCAGAATCAGATGGACAAATAAAGAGGGTGAATCAATTGATTGAAGACATGTTAAGAATGTATGTGATGGATAAACCATCAAAATGGGAAGACTACCTACACTTGGTAGAGTTTGCTTATAATAATGGGTACCAAGCATCTCTAAATATGATCCCATTTGAGGCACTTTATAGCAGAAAGTACAACACACCAATAAGCTGGGATAACCCAGTAGATAGAGCAGTGGTTGGGCTAGATTTTCTCAAAGAAATGGAGGAGCAAATGATAAAAATAAAGAAAAATTTAAAGGCTTCCTAGGTCAGACATAAAAGGTATGTTGATAAGGGAAGAACTCATAGGGAATTTAAAGTGGGTGACCATGTAGTTTTGAAAGTGAAGGCCAACAGAAGTTCCTTGAAATTGGGAAACTATTCAAAGTTGGTAGCTCACTATTGTGGGCCATTTGAAATCCTAGAGAGGATTGGTCCAGTTGCTTATATGATTGCATTGCTTGCATATTTGTCTGTTCATAATGTATTCCATGTATCATTGCTAAAGAAATATATACATGATGATAATCATGTTATTGATTGGAATATGATTCAGGTGGAGCAAGAAGGCGCTTTCCAAGTGCATCCGGTATGCATTCTGGACCGAAAAATCAAACAACTCCAGAATCGATCCATAGGGCTTGTAAAAGTCCAATGGACTTGGTACAGTCCTAAGGATGCTACTTGGGAGCATGAGGATGTAATGCAAGCATAATACCCACATCTTTTTGAGAATTTTTGAAATTTTGTTGTATATGGGTACATGATGCACTGAGGATAATGAATAAATAAGGGGAGGGGATTGTAATATCTTTAGGCTGAACCCAATAGTAATGTAAATGAAAATGTAATTAATTTGGTGAGTTGTTTTGATATCATTTGTATGCACATTCATGGAATAGTGCACATATGTACTGCGTAGTAAAATGATGAAGTGTTCACATTTCAAGATACCATGCGCAACAACTTAAGTGCACGTGATATTGAGGCCAGGGATATTTTGTATATATGTTGTGTTTTATAGGCTGGTGAGCCAAGTTATTATAAGCTAGGATGCTTATGTTTGATTAGGCCAGAGAGCCTAGATTTTAAAGGTCAGTGCACCTATTTTTGTACATGTCTCACAATTAATATAAAATACATCATTGAGCACAGACTGACCACGATAAAAGAGATGGGGGACTAAACTCCACTGGTTAGGAAAAGGGAGGGGATAAGTAAAGGAAAGGGGATAATCTAGGGATCTTAAGCCAAAAATGAATATTACATTAATATTTCTTTAATATAAAGTACGGATAATTATTTTATCCTAAGTTCTAAAGTTGGGTACAAGTGGGCCAAAGTAGCTCCCAGCATGACAAGTGTCAAGTTGGGGACATGCATACATATGGTTGGAAATTAGTTCATTTCCTATCATCTTTTCCATCATTCCTTCCATCATTCAACCATCCAGTCAATCATCCATGAGTATTCACACCCATTGAGCTATCCTTTGTATCTTCATGATTGTACCTGAACTCGTATCGATATCCAATTGTGTTGGTACATCTAGTTATCTTGGGAGATGGACTGAAGAAGTGGGTTGTCAGGCCTATGATAAATTCTCTAGGTGAGAGAATTTCTAGGGATTGATTTCCTAAAGGTGTTGAACTGCAGCTACAGTGCTCTGAGACTTCCTGTTCGACCTATTGCTAAAGCCCACAAAGGAAGTGGGGCAGCCGAAGGACTGTTGAGCGGAGAAGGGGAACACTTCATAGGTGGGATAGACATGTGGGGAATGAGGGACTATGGGTTGTTAGTTTGAGTTGGCACCTGAGATGGATTCCTTCCTATTATCTATGATCCTTTGGCTTGGTTAAGAATCCCTTTACCCAGGTAGAGTTTATTCCTAGCTCAGGGGTGACTCACTTTTGACAGTGATGAATAGTGTGGTCTAAGGCTGGGAGGTTCGTGGAAGGTCTGCATGCAGTTGGTGAAATTCTTACCAAGATAAGTGACAATTTGGGTGATAAATTTACATTCTGCATTGTTATTTACGTGCTTATATTTATGGGTTTATCTTATGTGTGTTTATAACTGTCTATAAATTTATGGGTATTTCCTGTATATGTTTCATGTATATGTTTACTATCATTTTAGTATGAATCTGTGCATTTACATAATGTATTTGTCTGTATACGTTTATATATATATATATATATATATATATGAAAGAGTTTTGTGTGCTTATGTATTTTAATTCCATCCAGTTTGAAAATTTTATGTGGCATAGCTCAGTTAGATGTTGGGTATGTTAAAGTATGTTCCACAGAGAGAAAATAAGAGTTCTCTAGCATAGTGTGGCCTGGAATGGATGGTCGGGGACGTTACAACAACAAGAAAAAATATGATTGCGAGATAACTACAATCTTTCAGGTCACTAATGTTTCCTCTAGAAGTGAAATGAATAATTTTTCCTACCCCGTTCTATTTTCCCAACTTATTTTTTCCATTTATTTTCCCTCTTCTATATCTCTCCTTGTTTCCTTCTTTTTTTTCCCCTTCTTCTATCCCTTTCTAGTTACCATACTTAGTCATATTTCAAAAATCAGCAAGTTCGCAGGTTGGTGGGTTGGCAGACCTTCATCTCCATCCACGTTTCTATGTCATAATTCCGACCAATAACCTTGCTACATTATACTTAGCCATTTTTTCCAACTTCATGGGTCTGTGGGTTCAATCCTTCATCCTCCAAGTTCCATGATTTCCACTTTGCACCCAAATTTATGTGATCTCCATTATGACCATAAGATTTTTCGCAGGTCCTAAGCCCCTAAGTATTTTATTTCTCTTGCACACAAGTCCGACTGACTACCTTTCTACAGTTAACTTATTTTTTATAATCCATAAACGCAATCTCACGGGTTACCGAGTTGGTGGGTTCATGAAAAGATCCATATTCAAAATTTCTCTCATCCGTCCCCACCATTCTCATGCTTCTCCCAATATGCATTAAGTGTTTTTTAATGCTAACAAGTGATTGTGCAAGATCTGAAAATATCATCATTAATAGAGAAAGGCTCGAGGAGATTAGTCATTAAATTGCATTAAATCACCATTTTCCAAGGGATTATACTATTATCATCTCTCCCAAAATATTTATTTCAAGTTATTATCTACTTGAAGAAATACTCCCGTCAACCTATGGAAGCAAAAACTATACAATAGTTTTGTGGTGATACTTTAAATATCTTTGGTTGTGAAGAACAAAACTTTCAGTGGTCCAGAGCATATTCATATTATTCATCTCCTCCTGCACAAAAAGACATAATTTGGGCATCCATAATCGCTCACACAGGGTGTTCGCCTTAGGTTTTTTACTATAAATAACATGTTTCATGGTGCATGGAGAAGTACTTGCCAAGCCAGAGAATTATACAACTCCAAGATCATTCTCTGATTTCCATTTCACTGCAAGTTTTTCCCAAGATGTTGAAGCTCCCAAAGCCAACGCTTACCTTCAAAGGAGAAGACTGCAGAGATTTTTTGAAGAAATATAACAATGGCCTTAACCTCCTTATTAAATATAAAATTTTCACACCTAGGTACCTCACCTTAAGTGTCATAAGTGTCATATAAGTGTCTCATACATCTTGACACCATGGAATAACCTATGTCACAATCCCTAGTCAATGTGGAGGAGGGATATATTACATGAAGGCCAAAATACCAAGTGCGCATGAATTATTATTATTATTCATGAAAAAAAAATTAATTAAGTGTGATAATCCACCTCACATTTGGTTTCCTATTTTTTAGGGAAGGTGGAGGATCTCATGGATGGTTGAAATATTTTCTCCTTAAAATCCTTGAGAGATATTTCCTCCCTAAAATCCTTAAGAGATATTTTCTCCCTAAATATATTTCAGATCCCTTTTTAGTGGATCTGATGAGTGATCCTCTCCATGGTGGTTAAGCCTCCAAATCCTATATAATGAGGGATTTCCATGGAGGAGGGGGGCATGGAAATGTTTATAGATGCCAAACTTATGATATCATAAGGAAGGAAGCAAATTGAAGGTATCAAACTTATGGTCTTGGGAGCTTTGTGCAAGGGCTGGATGAGGAGGAATTAGAGAGGCTACTGCGACTTCATCAATGGTTTGTAAGTATATATTTTGAATTCTCATTAATACATGTGCTTGGACTATTTCCTTCAAGATTTTGTACATTTGCATGAGCTTGTCTTTTGGATAAATATAGCTTTAAGCTAATCATGGTAGAATAGAAAGTATGCTTTGTCTTTGTTGTTTATTGGATTGCAGTACTCGTTAAAGGACTTGGAGATCAAGCGCAAATTGGACTGAGCATGAAAAACTTCATAAAAAGGTACTCATACTTTCTTCCTCTTCTCTATTTACTAGCTTAGCTATGTTTAAAGGAAAGTTTGTGTTCAAATTTAGCACTTTTCTGTCTTGGTCATATGGGTTTAAGATCCAAGAGGGAATTCACTTGTCCATGAGGGAATTTTCCTACAACATAAATTGGTGACTCCACTGGGGATTGACATTGATTTGTCTTTCCTTGGATTGTCCCTGCCATTTCCCCACATTTTAGATCTGTTTTACTATTTTTTCATTATCCATTACCTTTCTCCCATCTTCATTAGCAATTTCACCAATTTTTGTGCATTATGGGTGAGTTTTTCTACATTTTTTGGCTCTGTTTTTGAGTTTATGGGAAGATCAATTCCCCCCTGTAAGACATATAAGAGAGATGATATATAATCATCACTACCCTGTAGTGATGTTTAGAGCGTTGTAGCACTCTGTACCCTTGTGACAGGGAGCACTGGTCTCCTTCTTGGAGGATTTTTACCTTCTTCTGCTCATATGTTTTCAGCCTGTTTTGTGGAAGTAGTTACCCAGAATCTGTATGTTGGTTTGTGAAGTTATTTAGGTTGATATTTGGTTCTTATAATTCCCTATTGTCCTGATTGGAGCTTGGAAATTTTTCAAAAATGTGAAATCTCCCTTTCTAGTTGATTGTTTTGTCAAGATAATTTGAGTATTTTCTCTTTCTCCCTGTCTTTTCTTGGATTCTTCTTTGCATTTTCTTGTACTCATTGAATGTTTGTCAGTTGTTGAATCCTTGATTGAGTTCTTGTTAGAACAATTTTCTACTTTTTTTCTTTCATTTTTCATTGCTTTGAGCGCATGCTTTGTTTGAAACCTTTGTCGCTTTTTGTCTTTTCTATCTACATATGACTCTTTCTTCTGATTGAAAGTTGTGGAGCATTGAAAATTTTTCATATAATTTCTTTCTACATTAGAATCAAACAAAGACCATATTTTCATTCTTTCTTTTGGGTAATGAAACTAGATTGCATTTGAAGTAGTGAAATTGCATGGTTTTTGGCATTTTGGGACATTGTGCATCTAGGAATGATAAAATGTTTTCTCCTTCTCCTAATATAGATTTCATCGAAGTGAAACATTTGCATTCTCATTTATTTTCATTGTTTAGAGTTGGTCAAAATATCATTTAGTCCATGCCATTTTCCTCTTGAGTAAACAACAACCTTAAAAATCAAGCGCTAAACTAAAATTTATTAGAAATTTTTATATTTTCTCGTAGCAAACCTACATTAGCTTAGGGTGTAGGGATTTGGAATAGGTGTGAAAGATAACTTTCCAAATTTGTAAAAAAACACAGAATATTGAGTTAGGGAGCGGTGAAATCTATTTAATACATTTTGTCTCTAGAAGCCTTTCTAACACAAGGGTCAATCATGAGGTCGCATTAGGGTTGACAAAGTTACTCAACCTGCTTTGTTGGTCTTAGTGTAGAGATTGCACATATTATTGGGGGTCACTTGAGGGTATACCCACGATTATCTGTGGGAGCCTCTCAAGTTTATTTTAGGCCAGATAGCCTGCCTTTTCACATGGATCAAACTCTCGACTATTTCCCCAGGCATCATTGTTGTAGTTGGTAACCTTAGAATCCTATCTCTTTAGGGTATTTACATGAGGTGACTGTGGAGGGGAAAGTATTCACGGTACCTGGAATTGATGTTGGCCAAACTCACTCGGGCTCCTTGGAGGGTATACCCATGATTATGTGTGGGAGCTTGCACTAGGGTGTAAGTCCATCAAGAAGGTCGTTAATGTAACTTTTCCACTCTCTCTATCTCAGCCCCTTCTTACATTGTTCCCACGATGTTGGATTTAATCACCAAATAGTGCATCCATTGTGAGAAGGTTTTGTTTTCTTTCTTGCTTCCTAGAATTTTAGCGTGTGTTGTTTATTTTCCCTAGCAGACTCTAGGTTGGATCTTTGTTTAATGGTGTCAGTTCTTGAAACTACTAATGGAGAAACCCTTGCTCCAAGGGAACCTTTTGTTTATCCTTCTTATGGAAATGTTGGTCCTCCTTACATCGCTACTTTGAGCCTTCCAGGTATCACAATTAGTTTACCGATATGGTTGTTTTCCACTCCGGTAATCTTGAATGAAACACATGCTTCATATGTAAGCACACCACCCACACATCAACCTCATGTCGACCTTTCTCCTTCTTCACCCGTCAGGTCTCCTTCCATTTCTCCTTCTTCACCCGTCAGGTCTCCTTCCCTTTCTCCTTCTTCGACTAGTGAAATATTTAAAGTGAGTAGCCAAGTTGATAATAAGAAGAAGAAGAACCAGAAAGGGACTAAACCTCCAACTACATCAGATGTTGGATCCAAGAAACCAACTACTATTAATTGTACTGGGAGCGTTGTTGAGGTCGATACAACTACAATGAAGAATTTGAAACCCAAATTCCCTTGCAGTCTTTATAAGGGTGACCACTTTCTGAGGGATTTCCCTGGTCTTCCCAAGGTCTTAGAAATGTGCTCTTCCATGTCATTGACCCCTGATAGACATGTTGGTGACACCTCATCAACTAGTGACATTAAGGTTGGTAAGAAGAAGACAACTATCAAGTTTCCTTCCATGTTATGAAAAGGTGACCATTAATCTCATCTTTTTCTTCATATGGACAAGCCTTCTTCTCTTTTGGAAAAGATTCAACTTCCAACTGGTTATCGTAATATTTCTCCCAACCCATCATTAGTTGATGGAATGGTTAATCTGATTCCATCCCCGGTCAACCTGGTTGATCAGGTGGTCAATATGGTTTCATTCTCGGTTGAACCACTACCCAAAGTAGATGATCCAATTCTGCCATGGGTCAGCCCCACTCTTCATATAAAGAGTGAACCCAAAGTGGTTGCTCCAGTTACTTCATTGGTCAATCCCACTCCTCCTCTAAAGAGTGTCAAAGTGGTTGATTTGGTTCCTCCATCGACATCCGTTGACCCCATTCTCCCCTTGGAGGATAAAACCCAAGTGGTCAATCTGATCCCATCATCGATCGATCCTACTCTCCCTCTAGAGAGTAAACTTGATACTCCCCATGTTTTTCTCATTGATACAAAAGATACCATGCTGGGGGGCATTCCTCCTTCTCCCGCGAAACCCCCTCCAAGTAATGAGGCCATCCTTTTTTATTGGGGTGCTCTAACTAGACCTCATCTTCCCTCTCACATTCCTTTCAATATTACAATACAGGTTTTTGGTTGGGCCGTTCCTCAGACACTGATAGATGAAGGTGCGTCTGTTAGTATTTTATCCTCTATTGCTTGGAAATATTTTGGTTATCCTCAGCTTGTACCAATTATGTAGAATATGTTAGCTTTTAAGAGAAGAACCAGTCACCCTTTAAGAGTCCTTCCTCAGTTTCCTATAACTTTGGGAGGGAAAAATATCTTCATTGATGTTATGGTAGTCCAGGACCCCTTGGATTTCAATTTACTCCTTAGGCGAGATTATGTCTATGCCATGGAAGTTATTTTGTCCACTTTTTTTCGTGTGATATCTTTCCCTCATGATGGAAGAATTGTGCCTATTGATCAAATTTCATGCGTTGGTCCCAAATTGATTACCAACCCAATGACCTCCCTAAATTGTTCTTATATGCAGACGGTATCACCCCCACCACAAGTCAATTATGTGGCGTTATATCCCATGCCTTCAACTAATGATGAAGATGAGCCTCTCACTGTAAGCTCAACCTTTTATGACTTAGATCTGGTAGTTGACATGGTGATCTCTTCGATAGAGCTAGTAGAGAATGATATCCTTACCCCTGTCGTGGCCCTTGACATGTGTTCCTTCCAGAGCATTGCTCTTTCGTCCAGTGAAGATCTCTTGGAAGCCATGATCGAGTTTTGTCCCTTGACATGGTTTCCTTCCAAAGAATTATCCTCTTGGAAACCTTGATTAAGTAGAGGTCATCAACATGGTTTTTCTTCTCTATGGAAAGCTCATTAAAAAATGAAACAAAAATATGGAGATTGAACCCGGAACCACGAGCATAGTTTTCCTCTCTGTGGAAAGCTCATTAAAAAATGAAATGGAAGCCACAAGCATGGTTTTTATTCTCTTTGTAAAGATCATTAAAAAATGAAACAAAGGTCTTTAGCATAGTTTTCCTCTCTGTAGCAAGCTCATTAAAAGATGAAAAAGAAATATGGGGATTGAACCCAGAGCCTTGAGCATAGTTCTTTTTTGTGTCAATCTCGTTAAAAAATGAAACATTCACCACTCCCATTGAGTTGAGTTCTTTCTCTAGATATCATATATGTTGAGTTGAGTCTTTCGTTAGGTATTTTATTTGAAACTTCATTTCATCCACCCTTATCCTTTTTATCCATCTAGTATAGAAATTGGTCACAACCTCAAAGTTAGTGAATGAATCGAAGCTTGGGGGGGCATGTATCCAACCTTTGATTATCATTATGGAGTTAAGACACTATTTTTTCAATTTGGGGGCAGAGTACCAACCATTCATGGGTATCCCAACCTTTGGAAATTACGTTGGGAATTTACAAGCATAAGTTTAATTTTGTTTCAATCTTGTGTAAAAATGAAACCAATATTGAGCTTAGTCTTTGTTCTTTCTTATGCTCGAAAATACATGAGAATGTAACTGACTAGAATTTTATCACTTTTTTGGACTCTGTTGATGAGCGAAATTGTCCGTCCATCAATTGAGAGAGTGGAACCGGTCCAGGGTTGTCTAAATAACCCAAGCCATTTGGAATGAACTGCCTTGATGGGTTTAACGACTCCGTTGGCCGCTCTAAGGTCTTAAGAAAACCAAAGAGAGAATTGATCTGAGCTAACTAATCTAACTAAAATAAATAAAACAAACTAAAACTAAATAAAACTAATAAAACAAACTAAAATTAACTAAAACCAATAAAATAGACTAACTAAAAATAAAAGAAACCAACACACTAAACAAACTACTAAATTAAACTAAAACTAATATAACTATTCTAACTATTATATACAATCTACTAATTACTATTATAATAACTCAAATCAACTATCTAATTACCAACTGCAATACTACTTATTCACAAATGTACACTATAAACAACCAACATATTTAATTAAAACCTGCAAAACTCATGTGTTTTCTGCCCTAAGACAACCAAGAATCTCTTTTTGAATTTTTATATTTTATGAATAAAAAGTAAAACTACTAAAATTAAATGATCTAATATAATTACTGAAATTAAACAATCTAATATAAATCTAATTAAGCTTATATCTGAACTAAACTGCTTAATGAAAACAGTAAACAACAGACTAATTGACCTGGAAACGCTCCAAGTCTGCCCTGTGTATGATGACTTCTAAGCTGGTCAGAGAAGGGAAACTCACACCAGTTAGTCCATAAACTTCTCATAAACGATCGGCTGTGCTACTCCTTGAAGTGTTTTACAGGTTAAACAAGACATAAAAGATCATAACAATCTTATGATTATAAATTTCTGTAATAAGGGAAACCTGTTATGCAAAAAAATATATATAACAATTCAATTTATGAAGAAGATAAACCTGTCATTCACAAACTAAATTAACAATTGTTATGTCTTTTATCTATTTGGAAGAGACAATATATGGATAACAGTGATCACAATTATATCATTTGCTCATGATTTAGATAGCTAAAGTAGTCATAAACCATAAACAAATTTGATATACACAACATGAAACACAATATTGATATAATGAGAAGCTAAAGTTGTGACAAAACACCAAATTTTGCTTCAGTCTGTATTAGAACTCCATATCCTTGTTCTCCCACGAATGAGGATGTTGATTATTACAAAAATCATAAGTATATATGGGTCTCTTCACAAGGTAAAACTTCCTTGTGGATAATATCAAATTGTTTTACATAATCTGGGAGATATCCCAAAATCAACTAAACTAAGCAACTAAAATGCAAGTGAAATCTTTGAAACATCCCCTAACTGCTCATAAACTCAACTACAATTCGAATTTACCTACAATAGAACACAAATATCCAATTACAAAGATATTTCAGTAACAAAATAATAAAAATTTGATCCTACAGACTTAGCTACAGAATCATCTGATTCTGTAGCTAGACTAAAATAGCCTACAAGACCAGATAGAAATCAAATGAAATCTTTTTAAAACAATCTAATCCAATTTACTTTTAATGAACATTAAAATTGAATTACTAATGGTTCAAGCAAATTTATCATTCAAATCAAATCAAATTGAAAAGGATGCAATCGAAACAGGATAAGAATGCTCTGTTTTTAGTTGCCATAGAATTGGGTCAAATAATAACCACACTGTTTCATATCCAAATGCAATTACAAGTAAATCGTGATGTAATCAAAATCGATATAGTTATAATCAAACGCAATCATAACTGATTGGTTACAGTTGTGCATAAAAATTCATATTGTTTTAATCAAATACCAAACTGTTACGATCATAGTCAAAATGAAACATGCATAACAACATCCACTAATCTTTTCCATAGACTTCGGTCGCTGAGTGTCATACAGTTTAACGAATAGTCAATCACAACCATCATTGACTCGTTATAGTCATAGCAATAGATTCAATCAAGTGCAAAGATAGGTAACTGTTTCGATTGTATTCAAATGAAATCATACTCAATGAGTATCGACCCAACGAATTTCGTTATTGATCACCACACAATCAACAGACAGGAGCGTGACAAAACCAACATAATTCATAATATAAACTGGGTAAATAATCAAAACGAATATGGCTGAGTTTAATTATAGAAACAAATCGTGGGACTGGATAGAGTTAATTTCATTCCTGAATTCAAACGATATATTTGTTGCAATCTGATAACATGGTCAAACAAAACAGTCTGAATCGATTTGGTTGGGTATGACAGCTACGATTCGTATCTATTCGCAATTCGTTCATGCAATAACAGAATGGTATTCGAATTGGTTAGAAGACATAAAATATACAATCACAACAGTTAACCATAATTGCCAACCATATCACATAGAACATAATCAATTCGAAATGAGATATTGACTGTGTTCATAATTGGAATACCAAAAACAGCCTGTGTTTAGAAAACATTAACAACTTCGATTATCAACAGAGTATCTGATTGAAGCCAAATTAAACAAATCAAATCTATCTCGCGATCACTTGAATCAAAGCCAAATCTAATCAAAATTTAAACGATAATGAAAATTGATTTATCAAAACAAAATTATATACAATAGTGCATGCTTGTGTGACAGAGCAGATCCACAGTGTAAACAAAGTTTATGAGTATGTCATATAAATAGGTGAAAGTCATACCAATGAGGTTGTTCAAGCTACGCCAATTTTGAATTGATGAATGCTGTAGCCGACTCCATGTTCTTAAACAAAATCGAACCTGTTGTTCGTTGTTTCTTATCAGTGGATGGCATCTTCACTTTTTGACTAGTGAGCCTTGCAACTTGATCCTCCAGAGCATGAATTCTGGACTGTAGCATTGGAACATCGATGTAATACCTTTCCAACCATGAGTCGCACTGATCACATGGTGGAGCAGCTGGTTCAGCTAGAGCAGGAGGGGGTTTCGACGAGTCACCAGGGGTTTCACAAGGCATTTTGATGCCTGGATAATTAGGATCATTTTGCAAGCAAGGTGGTAGGTTTTTGACAAAATCATATGCGGGTTTATCACATAGACCTTCTGAATAGGGATACTCACTTGCCAGGTAACGTTCAACCTCTGAGTTAGAATCTTCACTCACCATATTAGGGTCGGGGTTGACAGGTGCTTTTGGTTTGTTTCTTGCCATGCGAGAGATTAACTGGGCGTTCTTCTTGCCTTTAGAATTGGCAGTGGGTTTGGATTTAGGCCTTTTAGCCACAGGTTTAGCAGCTTCGACATGTTTTGTCATAGAACCGGGTAGGTCAATAGGTGAGTCTTGTAGGGGTGTAGGTAACAGAGCACTGTAAGGCACAGCGGGTACTGATTTGCACTTGCTCACCACTAGTTTGTCAACTTGTGGTGGGCTTGAGTCACCAAAATTATTGTGTTTAAGAAAATCCTCCCAACAGTCTTGGTGTAACCCCAACTTACAAACTATAAGCATTTTAATTAACCCAAAATGAAAAAGACTGTTATCGGACTGGTTTCGTTTGTACCTTTTAGACATTTTAAACAGACTCCTATGCAAGTAGTAAGGCATATTAAGCTCATAGCCCATGAAAACCATAAGTAGCCAAAGGTGGTACAAGAAAATGAAACCATACCGGCCCTCGCAGGTAATGAACTGCTTGGTTACCATCAGCAAGTCATGCCAGCGTTGCTTGAGCATATTTGCGAGAAAACCCTTTTCACAAGAACTCACCCTTCATGACTGAAAGAGTAATGTCCACGGGACATCTTCCACTTTGCAATTTTTTGACCATTTCTGTCCAGTAGTAGGCAGATCGGTAGCCAAACTGAGAAATTGCTCATCAATTTCCAATTGCACATCCCCATCCTTGGCTCGGCAACCATCGAAGGTTAATGCAAATTGTCGAGCCACACTAGGGTTATAACCATCAAACTTTCGTATGAACGGGAGCCATCTGAATTCCTCCAGGTCGCTGTAAGCACCATCGAACATCAACAATGCCTATCTACCATTGGGTTCGGCCCTTACAACCGAAGCCATGGTGCAGGTGCATGGTAGGGTTTGGATTGAACAGAAAAATACACGGGGGAAAAAATCGACAGGGCTAACAGCTGCAAGCGCTCAAAGGGGAGGCAAATTAATGTATGCATGCGAAGGTGGTGGGTTAGTTCACCACCATGCAGCATATTAATGACACAGTAAAGTGTTGTTCAATCACTCATCATATCGTTTAAACCATGCTAATCGGCCAACCCGAAATTTTGAGCCGTGGATAATAATATCAACGTGCCATTAACCAATGTAAAACCATAACCATATATCAATGCGCCATAGTATAATTCAAACCAAAGTAAAATCCAAATGTTTCACCAATGCGCCATGTGTATAATCAAACATTGCCATGAAATCAAAAATCAAACTCATACGCTTGTTACATAATCCAATGTTTTGATCAAAAGTTTTTTAAAACATGGTGACCATAGATAAAATCGATAAGTCGAGAGTAAGGATCACATTATATAAAAACCTTTAATCCACCATGACCCCTATATAATCAATTATAATTCATCAATCAACATGCTCAATGCCTTATCAATTAAATAAAAATCCAGTTGCGCAATCAAAGTGAGAATAGGCAAATGGACATAGTTTGAAAAATCATCCCAGCCACTTAATAATAAACCAAAGGTAAGTACCAACCAACATATCAATGAGTAGATCATGACAATTCAAATAACGATGGATAAGTTTTCACGCTTTCAGTCGTGAAAACTAAATTGAAACCAATTTGCAAATGTCGCTTGAAATGAAAACATCGTCTCTTTGCAAAATGCGACAGAAATTTGAAGTTCAAGAGACATAGGTGTAGGCAGCTTTTAAGGCAATAGAAAAAATTGAATTGGCTACCAACAATGGTGACACACTCGGAGAAGCAGTTATCTCTGTCAAAAGAAACAAATTCAGATTAGGACAACAAAGAAAAATTCAACTCAAAAACAACCACCAGAAAATCGTACAAACATCATCATTTACTATCTTTTCCAGCGATGTTTTAAAAGATGAAAACTAATAACAATCTTAAGATCAGTAAGTCATGATATTAATGATAAAATATTCAATATTGTTGGCATGGCCACTGCTTCCAGCAAGCATCCATAGTGTCGACAGGGTTGGCATTTAACCCACTCTGACGTCTGTATCCTATCAAGAAGTTCTAGATCAGAGTAAAGGACTTTTTAAAGAGGTTTCTTATCTTTTTTCATAGATTTTTGTTGTACCTGACATTGCTTCGCTGCCAGCGGGCCTGTTCAGTACCCCGACGAAGTTGTCTTGGCACCATGCTTGCATTTACCCACTGCCCGCAGACCTGTTCAGTATCCCGGCGGGTTTACAAACACTTCCCACAGCTCTTATTAATTTTTTTATTTTGTTTTTCTTTATATATAGCTGAGCAGGGTGACGCTGAAAAATCTTGGTATTTTATCATATATTCTTTTAGACCTCATCAGATTTTTTTGACACTTTCCTTTATCCAGCTCCGAAAATGTTTTATTTCTAAATCAACTTGCTATGACAGGGAGACATCCTTTTGAGTCATTCATTTACAGAAAAGGGACAGCGTAAAAAGATAAAGATGATCATGACAAACTTCACTCAGAGATTGAAATTAGTAACTTCTTTCAAACAACAAAATTTTCCAACATAAATATCATTTTTAGAAATATATCACTGATGTTCGTACAACCTTTCAGAGGTTATTTCAGCGAAGAAATTTTCTTATGGTCTTTGTCTGAATGGATCAGTGCACATGCATGCATATGTTTCAAAAACACACAAGACTGATCATTCAAATCAAAACCAAAAATGAAAATAAAGGCAAAATAAAAACCAAAGAAAATATTTACATAATATACAAGGGTAGAAATCAAGAAAAGTATCTTTTCAGGGCTTGGCCATTCACCTGATAGGTGTCAAGCTGCCCTTCAATATTCTGCAATCGAAAGGAACTAGGACCCAACTTTTCAGCAATAAAAAATGGCCCAAGCCACAAATTTTGAAACTTGGTGTGCTCACCCTTCCCTTCGTGTGGTTTGTCCCACTTTAAGACGAGATCGCCTACTTCAAAATTCC
>ML786000.1:762948-773261 GCA_009831015.1 Picea engelmannii | reverse complement strand
TTTTAATACAAGAGGACAAGCCCATTTTGGGAGGCTTGGTCCAGCAGATGTAGCCTGAAGTGGGTGAACTGCTTTATCATTTTGGGTGTTGTGATTTGCTGTGTTATTTGCTGCTGTTACATGGATGTGTATTGATTTATCACTCATATTCAAGCATGTCAAAGAACCTTTCCTCACACATGAACTTTGCAAAGAAAAACCAAGAACTTAATACATAAATCTATTGCACATTTTAAACACATGAAGCAAGATCCTATTAAGAGTTATTTAACTTCTAAGTGGTTAATTATTATTTCTTTAGGCAGAGCCTGTAAAGGGCCAGGTAGCCTCTGGAACTCATCCTCTTAATTGAGGTGACATGTCCGGTAAATGCCCCTACAGTCTATCTCTGTATAAGAAATAGTAAGTTCTCACATTTTCAGAGGACACATTGGAGTGTTTAACTCACATTTTAAATTAGGGAAAATGGATACCTTGCACCCTTAAACAAGTACAGTCCATTTTTAGATCAATAATTTTGATCAAGTTCTTGTTTGTTGATTCTGCTAAGCCATTGCCCTGGGGGTAATAACTAGCGGAATACTTCAGCTTTATTCCTTTCTCAAAGGTGAACTCACTCATCTCAAGAGAAGAAAAGTATGAAGCGTTATCAAAGACTAGACAATCAGGGATACCAAAACGGGTGATGATATTCAAGTTTATAAAAGCGATCACCTGACTTGTGTTAACAGTTCTTAGCGCGGCAGCTTCAAACCATAGAGTAAAGTAATCAGTGGTTGTCACAATATATTTGTGTTGTTGTGAGGATGGAGGGTTAATAGGACCAATGATATCAAGGCCCCATTGTTGGAAAGGAGAATCGACTGAAACGGGTTGCAAGGGGAAGGTTGGTCTTTGCAATTGCCCTGATGCTTTCTGACAGATAATACATTTACGCCACAAGGCATGGGTGTCCCTAAAAAGTGTTGGCCAGTAGTAACTGGCTCTTAAAACTTTATGAGCAGTGGTATCACCATCTAAGTGACCACCAGCTTATCCTGCATGAAACTCAAGCAAGACTTTCTCTGCTTCATCCTTTTCGAGACAACACATCAGTACGCCGTCAAAATTCTGACGAAACAGTATACCGTTAACTAGATGAAAGGAGGCGGACTTTAGTCTCAATGCTCTTCATTTGGCGGGGTCAAGGTGACGGGGTGTTGATCCATGTTGAAGACAGTGTCTAATATCTTCGTACCAAGGAATTACGAGGTTTTGTGTGCAACAAATCAAACTTTGATCGCGTTGTTCTAGGTTTGACGTATCACTATCTTCTTGCTGTTTAGTTTCTGAATCAACTACCAACTTACACAACCCTTGGCCTCTCACGATCTGTGCTGGGGTGATTTCTAAGTCATACTCCTGCAAGGAGGTGACCCAGTTGGCTCTTTTCTCTCCTAACTCTTTTTGCACTAACAAGTTCCTAACGGCAGGGTAGGGGACAATGACCTTCATCCTTGACTTCAAAAGATAAGATCAGAAATGCTTAACTACTTTGAAGATAGCGTAGGCTTGCCGATCGAACACTGGGTAGTTAAGTTCAACACCTTTTAAAGCAGAGCTCATAAAGGCGATGGGTACTTCGTTGTTCTCAGAATTCTTCTGAGTTAGGACTGCGGCATAGGAATGATCAGAGGAAAACGTATAGAGTGTAAAGTCTTGAGAGAAATTAGGGCTCATGAGAGACGAAGCATCTATTATGGCCTTCTTTATATCATTGAAAGATTGGTTTTCTATGGGTCCCCAATGATATTGGGTGTCTTTCTTAATCAGGTTCTGGAGAGGCCTGACCATTTCGGAGAAACTGGGGACAAATCTTCTCATGAAATTAATCTGGCCTAGGAAAGACTGCATGGATTTTTTGGAGGTAGGTGGGGGGAGTTTAGCGATGACTTGGGTCCTCTCGGGGTCAATAATCATTCCATCACTAGACACAATGAATCCTAGTAATTTACCCTATTCTACTGCAAAGATGGACTTCTTGGGGTTCAAGGAGATGTTGTATTTACGACATCGTAGCAGAACGACTCGTAAGTGAGCTAGATGATCGTCTTTGTTTTTATAATAAATGGTAACATCATCTAAGTAGACTACTACGGAGTGATTGATTAAGCCTCTAAAAGCAATGTCCATTGCTCTCTGAAAGGTAGCACTGGCATTAATCAATTCAAAAGGCATTTTGCGATAAGCATAAGTTCCCCACGGGATACAGAAGGTAGTTTTTAATTGGTCTGGCAGAGACATCAAGACTTGGTTGTATCCAGAGAAACCATCCAGTAAGGATAGCCTCTCAGAACCAGATACTTTTTGAAGGATCTGTTCCATGGGAGGGACAAGATAATTATCTTTGTCAGACGCTTTGTTGAGGTTTCGGAAATCGACACAAAGTCGAATTTCCCCATTTTTCTTCCGCACTGGGACGAGGTTGGATATCCATTGAGTATGTCTAACAGGAAAAATTATTTTAGCACTGAGGAGTTTATTCAATTCTTTTTGTACAGTTGGTTCTAATTTAGGATGCATTTTCCTCAGTTTCTGTTGGAAGGGTAAGGTTTGGGGTTTCATTGGGATGACATGCTATATAATATTAGGATCGAATGTTTTAAGATCATCATAAGTCCATGCAAATACATCCTTGAATTATTTAAATAATTTAACAAAAGCATCTTTTTCTTGTTTAGAACATCCCAAGCCTAGATTGATACACTGAGGATTTTCACTAGTCCCTAAATTAACTTTTTCATAGGACAATGAGGAACTGTTGGTTTTGCAATTGACCGTCTTTTTAAATTTATCTTCAAAATCATAAAAATTTTCTAGTCTAACAACAGATTTGGGTATGGAATTTACCATGTCCGATAGAGCTTCAGGAGATTTCGGATTAGGTATTACCGTAAATTCGTGAAAATTATCGTCGTGCATTTGTTCATCTATCACAGCACCTTGAAAGGTTTCTTCCATGTGTAGAAAGTTAATGATTTGTTGATCATCGTCAAATACTCTCCAATTTGTGATATTGTCAGGAACAGATGGTCGAAACAATAGCTCCACGGAGAATGATTTTGGGGATAAGCCTTTTGCAGGAAGAAGTTTAGAGGCAACATTAGCGAGTATATCTTCTTAAGCCTTATTTAATCTAGGGATGGAATTTATATTAAAAGAAGAAAATTTGTTCATTAAAATCCATACCTCAGACTGGTAACATTTGAGATGAGGGGAAAGACAATGTATAGAATCTCTCACCTGCCTAACCACTATCTCAGAGTTGCTAAATACAACTATATTTTGAATGTTCATGTCCAAGGCTTTTCTGAGACCTTGCAATAAAGCCTCATATTCTGCAATATTGTTAGTACATTCAAATTCTAGCCTACAAGCCAATAATGTTTTGTTACCTGCCGGATCGATAATGATGCATCTTGCACCAGCTCCTTCTTTAGACTTGGAACCGTCGAAATATAAAGACCAAATTTGATTTCCATCAGGCTCATGGGTCTGTTGTATAGCAGCTATTTGTTGCATACATGTTATGATCTCGGACTGCTGTTCTGGATTTTTGATAGGTGAAGCTTCAGCCGTGAAATTTTTGAAGAAGGTGTCCATCCCTTGGACTTCAGGTGAATCAGTAGGAGGTGTGTATGGTTCATTTGGGTTATTCAAGTCTGTTACCTTGAACTTGAGGTAACGCTCACGATTCACCCTGATCTTGTTGGGCTTGCCATTTTATGGAAGCCATAAGTGAGACCAGTCTGTTGCGAAGTAACCATGTAGCTGCTCTGACCAGTCCCTGCTCAAAAACATGCCATACACTTCTGGAATATCCACCACAATTATATCAATAACCCGATGAACCTTTGAGTTAGACGATAATCTAATCAATGCATTTTTCAGTTCGCCTATAACTTTAACATCTGTTCGATCAAGTTGTATGATTTTCAAAGAAGACGGCTCCACTTCGGTGTTAATCTTTTGGCAGAATGACCAAGGCATCACATTTGATGATGCTCCTGAGTCAACCATACAATTATGCACATTTCTGTTGAATATTTTGAAAGTTAAAAGAAAAGGAGGTACATTCTTGCGAGTATTTAGAGTTGTAGCTTGTGGTTTCTTACTCGCAGTTTCTAATGCTACTTTATCTACATTACTTGCGTTATTTACATTATTTACATTATTTACAGGAGGTATAGGAAGGATTCCTTTATCTTGAGGATCAAGGTTGTTTTTAGTGGAAGTCTTCTGTGGCACTTTGCTATGCACAACCTTATTACCATTTGAATTACCATTCTTGCCATTTTCTGAAATATTTTGCAACATCTTCTGTAACAAAAATGGAAATTTCAACAACTCATAAATAGAAATGTTGGCCCTTAATTTTTTAAGATCTTCAACAACATCATAATCTAATTTAGGGCCAACATTACTTTATTTAGTTTCTACTAATTTAGATGGCTTTGGAGGTGAAGTTGTAGTGTTCTCGGCAGGAGGTTTATTTGTTGTCTTGCTCTTAGTATTGTAAGGATGAACAGTCTTGAAGTTAGCTTGAAAAATACTATCCGAGAAGTGTCCAAAGATGTTTGGAGAAGACTCTTCTTCTTGGTTTGTTTCCTACGTGACTTCCTCTTGAGGGATCTCAGGAGGCATCAAGTCATATTGGGCTCCTAGAATTGTTTGAAGAGCATATTGCAAACTTTCTAGGTTCAAGCCTTCGGGGTTTGAATTAGGCCGGTTGGCAGGAAAAGGCTTTCGGAAAGGAGGTTTGTAAGGTCCTTTACTCGAAGAGGCTTATTCTGTCGACCTTTTTAAATCTATAACTTGATTAGATAATTTTTGTACAACTTTGGTTAAATTTTCCAAATCAGAGTTTTCAGGTTGTGTTTTTTTTTGTGTAGGTCTGGGGAGAATTTAAATTTTCTTTTTGGAAGAAGAAACAGTCTCAGTTTCGTTGCTAGAAGAGTCCTTAAGACTAAGTATGTCTTTTTCAATCTGAGTAGCCTCTTCGAAGGCTTCTAACAACGTGGCCTTTTTAGAACGTTTAACCCAAATAGTTATACTTTGATGTAAATCTTTAGTGTAGTAAGCTATTACAAGACTCTCAGCAGGCATAGAATCTGTAGGGATTCGATTTTTAAGCGTTAGAAATCTTTGATTAACATCTTTAACTTTTTCTTTTGGGTTCATTTTTAAGCTCGAAAGGTCCATGACTAAGAATTCCGAAGGTTTACCATCTCTGAATTTTTCCAAAAAGCATGAATCAAACTTTTCCCAAGACACTATAGTATGGGGTTGTTGGGAAAAGTACCAAGTGGATGCGTTACCCTCAAAAGTGTAAGGGAACAACCTACAGACAACATCTTCATGTTCAACGTTACGGAGTCTGATGGCTAACATAAATTTTTTGATATGATCTTCAGCTATCTGTTTTGAATCGGGATCAAACTTAGGAAGCCATTTCTCTGGGTGCTTAGGTAAAGGGTGCTAGGCTCTAGGTACAGCTACAACATCCTGGTCCAACCAGGGTCTAGCAAGGTTGTTCTGATTTTCCATTGGGGTAGTGGGTGTGGAAGGATGAGAAGGTGGATGGCCTTCGTCATAAGAGGAATCTCCTCCAGAAGAGGAAGGAGATGAGGGAGGTGGTGAAGGAGGTATCCCAGATCCTCCTGCAGCAGGATTTGTGTTTGGATATGTAGGATTCACAATGAGGTCTATGTCACCTAACTGTTCTCTGATATCAAATAAGTCTAAAGGTTGATATCAAAGAAGTCTAAAGGTTGACCCCACGGGTGGTTTGGTCGCCTAAGACTAGCTAAGGCACTATGTGTCTTGATAAGAGATTGACGAACGATCTCTTGGGGATCACCACCTATAGGATTAGGGGTTGCTGGCTCAACTGTGATCTGTGGATCTTCGGTTGAAGTAGTTGTTGTTTGAGGGGGGATATTATCTTGTGAACGGATTCTAGTCACTATAGGGGTGCAATTAGGTGGAGGAGGAGTCTTGCGACCGCCTCATGCCATTAATTAAGTTCAAGCCCTCCTTCTAGCACCATTTGTTGATGGGAAAAATTGTTTGTCTGTCAATTGAGAGAGTGGAACCGGTCCGGGGTTGTCTAAATAACCCAAGCCGTTTGGAATGAACCACCCTGACGGGTTTAAAGGCTCCATTGGCCACTCTAAGGTCTTAAGAAAACCAAAGAGAGAATTTATCTGAGCTAACTAATCTAACTAAAATAAATAAAACAAACTAAAACAAAACAAAACTAATAAAACAAACTAAAATTAACTAAAACCAATAAAATAGACTAACTAAAAATAAAAGAAACTAACACACTAAACAAACTACTAAATTAAACTAAAACTAATATAACTATTCTAACTATTATATACAATCTACTAATTACTATTATAATAACTCAAATCAACTATCTAATTACCAGCTGTAATACTACTTATTCACAAATGTACACTATAAACAACCAACAGATTTAATTAAAACCTGCAAAACTCATGTATTTTTTGCCCTAAGACAGCCAAGAATCTCTTTTTGACTTTTTATATTTTATGAATAAAAAGTAAAACTACTGAAATTAAACAATCTAATATAATTACTGAAATTAAACAATCTAATATAAATCTAATTAAGCTTATATCTTAACTAAACTACTTAATGAAAACAGTAAACAACAGACTAATTGACCTGGAAATGCTCCAAGTCTGCCCTGTGTATGGTGACTTCTAAGTTGGTCGAAGAAGGGAAAATCACACCGGTTAGTCCGTAAACTTCTCGTAAACGATCGGATGTGCTGCTCCTTGAAGTGTTTTACAGGACAAACAAGACATAAAAGATCATAACAATCTTATGATTATAAATTTCTACAATAAGGGAAACTTGTTATGCAAAAAATTATATATAATAATTCAATTTATGAACAAGATAAACCTGTCATTCACAAACTGAATTAACATTTGTTATGTCTTTTATCTATTAGGAAGAGACAAGATATGGATAACAGTGATCACAATTATATCATTTGCTCATGATTTACATAGCTAAAGTAGTCATAAACCATAAACAAATTTGATATACACAACATGAAACAAAATATTGATATAATGAGAAGCTAAAGTTGTGACAAAACACCAAATTCTGCTTCAGTCTATATTAGAACTCCATATCCTTGTTCTCCCACGAATGAGGATGTTGATTATTACAAAAATCATAAGTATATATAGGTCTCTTCACAAGGTAAAACTTCCTTGTGGATAATATCAAATTGTTTTACATAATCTGGGAGATATCCCAAAATCAACTAAACTAAGAAACTAAAATTCAAGTGAAATCTTTGAAACATCCCCTAAATGCTCATAAACTCAACTACAATTCGAATTTACCTGTAATAGAACACAAATATCCAATTAGAAAGATATTTCAGTAAAAAAATAATGAAAATTTGATCCTATAGACTTAGCTATAGAATCATCTGATTCTGTAGCTAGTCTAAAATGGCCTACAGGACCAGATAGAAATCAAACGAAATCTTTTTAAAACAATCTAATCCAATTTACTTTTAATGAATATTAAAATCGAATTACTAATGGTTCAAGCAAATTTATCATTCAAATCAAATCAAATCGAAAATGATGCAATCGAAATAGGATAAGAATGCTCTGTTTTTAGTTGCCATAGAATCGGGTCAAATAATAACCGCACTGTTTCATATCCAAATGCAATTACAAGTAAATCGTGATGTAATCAAAATCGATATAGTTATAATCGAACGCAATCATAACCGATTGGTTAAAGCTGTGCATACAAATTCATATTGTTTTAATCAAATACCAAACTGTTACGATCATAGTCAAAATGAAACATGAATAACAGCATCCACTAATCTTTGCCATAGACTTCGGTCACTGAGTGTCATACAGTTTAATGAATAGTCAATCACAACCATCATTGACTCATTATAGTCATAGCAATAGATTCAATCAAGTGCAAAGATAGGTAACTGTTTCGATTGTATTCAAATGAAATCATACTCAATGAGTATCGACCCAATGAATTTCATTATTGATCACCACACAGTCAACAGACAGGAGCATGACAAAATCAACATAATTCATAATATAAAATGGGTAAATAATCAAAATGAATATGGCTAAGTTTAATTATAGAAACAAATCGTGGGACTGGATACAGTTAATTTCATTCCTGAATTCAAACGATATATTTGTTGCAATCTGATAACATGGTCAAACAAAACAGTCCGAATCGATTTGGTTGGGTATGACAGCTACGATTCGTATCTATTCACAATTCAGTCATGCAATAACAGAATGGTATTAGAATTGGTCAGAAGACATAAAATATACAATCACAATAGTTAACCATAATTACCAACCATATCGCATAGAACATAACCAATTCGAAATGAGATATTGACTGTGTTCATAATTGGAATACCAAAAACAGCCTGTGTTTAGAAAATATTAACAACTTCGATTATCAACAGAGTATCCGATTGAAGCCAAATTAAACAAATCAAATCTATCTCGCGATCACTCTAATCAAAGCCAAATCCAATCAAAATTTAAACGATAATGAAAATTGATTTATCAAAACAAAATTATATACAATAGTGCATGCTTGTGTGACAGAGTAGATCCACGGTGTAAACAATGTTTATGAGTATGTCATATAAATAGGTGAAAGTCACACCAGTGAGGCTGTTCGAGCTACGCCAATTTTGAATTGATGACTACTGTAGCCGACTCCACGTTCTTAAACAAAATCGAACTTGTTGTTCACTGTTTCTTATCAGTGGATGGCATCTTCACTTTTTGACTAGTGAGCCTTGCAACTTGATCCTCCAGAGCATGAATTTTGGACTGTAGCATTGGCACATCGAGGTAATACCTTTCCAACCATGAGCCGCACTGATCACATGGTGGAGCAGCTGGTTCGGCTAGAGTAGGAGGGGGTTTCGACGAGTCACCAAGGGTTTCACAAAGCATTTTGATGCTTGGATAATTAGGATCATTTTTCAAGCAAGGTGGTAGGTTTTTGACAAAATCATATGCGATTTTATCATACAGACCTTCTGAATAGGGATACTCACTTGCCAGGTAACGTTCAACCTCTGAGTCTGAATCTTCACTCACCATAATAGGGTCGGGGTTGACAGGTGCTTTTGGTTTGTTTCTTGCCATGCGAGAGATTAATCGGGCGTTCTTCTTGCCTTTAGAATTGGCAGTGGGTTTGGATTTAGGCCTTTTAGCCACAGGTTTAGCAGCTTCGACATGTTTGGTCACAGAACCGGGTAGGTCAATAGGTGAGTCGGGTAGGGGTGTAGGTAACAGAGCATTGTAAGGCACAGGGGGTACTGATTTTCACTCGCTCACCACCAGTTTGTCAACTTGTGGTGGGCTTGAGTCACCAAAATTATTGCGTTTAAGAAAATCCTCCCAACAGTCTCGGTGTAACACCAACTTACAAACTATAAGCATTTTAATTAACCCAAAATGAAAAATATTGTTATCGGACTGGTTTCGTTTGTACCTTTTAGACATTTTAAACAGACTCATATGCAAGTAGTAAGGCATATTAAGCTCATAGCCCATGAAAACCATAAGTAGCCAAAGGTGGTACAAGAAAACGAAACCATATCGGCCCTCACAGGTAATGAACTACTTGGTTACCATTAGCAAGTCATGCCAGCGTTGCTTGAGCATATTTGCGAGCAAACCCTTGTCACAAGAACTCACCCTTCGTCACTGAAAGAGTAATGTCCATGGGACATCTTCCACTTTGCAATTTTTTGACCATTTCTATCCAGTAGTAGGCAGATCGTTAGCCAAACTAAGAAATTGCTCATCAATTTCCAATTGCACATCCCCAACCTTGGCTCGATAGCCATCGAAGGTTAATGCAAATTGCCGAGCCATGCTAGGGTTATAACCATCAAACTTTTGTATGAACGGGAGCCATGCGAATTCCTCTAGGTCGCTGTAAGCACCATCGAACATCAACAATGCCTAGCTACCATTGGGTTTGGCCCTGTTAAGCCCTAATGTTGGCTCATTACCCCTTAATTGGGGCATATTAGATTAGTAATGCTATTTTATTTATGTTGGATTTAGGCCATTAGTTGTAATTTAGATTAGTAATGTTATTTTAATTATGTCGGATTTAGGCCATTATTTGTAATTATACCTCCTAGTCTCCTATATATACCAAGGAGACATTTTCATTTTGAATCATCTTGTACTTGAACA
>ML786000.1:742064-757515 GCA_009831015.1 Picea engelmannii | reverse complement strand
AATTTAGATTAGTAATGTTATTTTAATTATGTCAGCTTTAGGCCATTATTTGTAATTATACCTCCTAGTCTCCTATATATACCAAGGAGACATTTTCATTTTGAATCATCTTTTACTTGAACATTTAAGTGGGGTAAAAGGAGTTTGCCCCCTCAAAGAGGCTTATTATCTGAAATTATATCTTTTTCAAGGCGTTGAGTACTTTTCCTGAGGTTTTTCTATGCTATATTGATGTTTGGTTCTTAACAGGCCCTTACAACTAGAGCCATGGTGCGGGTGCATGATAGGGTTTGGATTGAACACAATAATACACAGGGGAAAAAATCGATAGGGCTAAAAGCCACAAGCGCTCAAAGGGGAGGCAAATTAATGTATGCGTGCAAAGGTGGTGGGTTAGTTCACCGCCATGCAGCATATTAATGACACAGTATAGTGTTGTTCAATCACTCATCATATCGTTTAAACCATGCTAATCGGCCAACCCGAAATTTCGAGCGGTGGATAATCATATCAACGTGCCATTAACCAATGTAAAACCATAACCATATATCAATGCGCCATAGTATAATTCAAACCAAAGTAAAATCCAAATGTTTCACCAACGCGCCATGTGTATAATCAAACATTGCCATGAAATCAGAAATCAAACTCATATGCTTGTTACATAATCCAATGTTTTGATCAAAAGTTTCTTAAAACATGGTGACCATAGATAAAATTGATAAGTCAAGAGTAAGGATCACATTATATAAAAACCTTTAATCCACCATGACCCCTATATAATCAAGTATAATTCATCAATCAACATGCTCAATGCCTTATCAATTAAATAAAAATCCAGTTGCGCAATCAAAGTAAGAATAGGCAAATGGACATAGTTTGAAAAATCATCCCAGCCACTTAATAATAAACCAAAGGTAAGTACCAACCAACATATCAATGAGCAGATCATGACAATTCAAATAACGATGGAGAAGTTTTCATGCTTTCAGTTGTGAAAACTAAATTGAAACCAATTTGCAAATGTCGCTTGAAATGAAAACATAGTCTCTTTGCAAAATGCGACAGAAATTTGAAGTTCAAGAGACATAGGTGTAGGCAGCTTTTAAGGCAATAGAAAAAATTGAATTGATTTCCAACAGACTCGTAATGGTTATACGAAAAAGGAACCCCCTGGAGTCTCCTTTAAGATATTTTCAGACTCTCTAAACATGAAAATATTGTCGAGTGATCTTGCTTCCTTTCACACTCATTAAAAGGTTTGAAAGGGCATCTTTCGAGTGGCATTTTATCTCTTTTTCAGCCTCGTGAGACTAATATTATGAAAAAGACAACCATGGAGTCTTCTTTAAGTTCTTTTCATACTCTCTAAACATGAAAAACCACCGATTTTTCTTTCTTTGGACTCATTAAAAATTACACATTGAAGGGCCCATATGGGACCGAACCCTTACTTCTTCCAGTTCGTGAAACAAAATAAGTGGAACTTACCAAAGGTGAGTTATATCGAGCATGTGTTACCCTCCTCGAGCCCATTAAATTTAAAAGAGGTACTCATCTATCTGGGTGGGGGAAAAAAATTGAAGGAAGTGGGTCAAGGTTTTTGAGAATCCTTTATGGAATCTCTTGTCTCCCTTGAACATGGCACCTATTTGTGTCTCGTATTACATTTGGGTAATATAATTGTCTTTGAGTCATACCAATTCCATGTGTCACCACACTTTTTTGTCCAGTTGAATAATTCTCTTATTGTCATCACATTACATTTTGGTACTCGTCAATTCAATGCTACCAAGTCAATTGTCACGCCTCATCATGTTCAAGGGAATTTTCACTTCAAACCATCCATCTGCAACATTTCCAGTTTCCATTTCTGATGTCATTCCATGCTCATTTGATTCACCATCTTATATAACTTTCCCATGTCAGCTTCATGTTACTTATGGGGGATACATCAAGGCCCTCCTTCGACGAGTCTTTTCCTGTCAAATTCAACACATCATCCAGGAAATAGACTTAGAAACCAGTTAGTACCTCGGGACCTGCATGCCTCAATGACAAGCCTCCTCGCCTTCGATAGTAGGTTTACATCATTGAACTCTGATCAGATGATTCCATGAATGTTTGACTTTATCTCATTTATTCACATTCGTTGGAATGTACTAGGGTACCTTGGGAGTCATTGACATCATTGGTGATTTCCCTCTCACTTGTTAACAGTTTACCTCAATGACTGATAATCAAGTGGTTTCTACCATGTTCGACATCAAAACATCTATTCACATGGCTAGATTCGTACCACATCGAGATTGGGATTAAGACCCTGGGTTGAGAGTTCACTATGTTAAATTTATTTGCCTAGGCTGCGAAGGAGATCATTTGAGCATGTCGATATAGACTGTCACATAGATCCACATTTTATTGGTATGTGGCTATGTTTTATCATCTCATGGCTCCACTGTGTATTTCTTGTGGCTACGATAAATTCATTTCATGGAGATATGGATCCACATTGCATCTTTGGTGGCCATATCCTTAGTCAATATTTTTCATGGATCTGCAGTGTATCGATCGACGACCATGCTTTGAGTCATCTCATATTCTGAGCATAGGTATGCCTGCCTCATAAATGGAACATATATTAATATTGTTTGATGTTTGTTTGCATCTTCTTCCAGGTTCTCCAACTCCACACCCTTGCATTAAAGGTTTGTAAAGTGTTTGGGCCATCATTCTCTCTTCTGACCTCACACTTTAGGGGGCATTCTATTACACATGGAATTTGCACACCTAGGTACCTCTCCCTAAGTGTCGTAAGTTACATATACGTGTCTCATACATCTTGACACCATGAAATAACCTACATCACAATCCCTACTCAAAGTGGAGGTGGGATATATTACATGAAGGTCAAATTACCAAGTGCACATGAATTATTATTATTATTCATGAAAAAGAAATCAATTAAGTGTGATAATCCACCTCACATTTGGTTTCCTATTTTTTAGGGAAGGTGGAGGATCTCATGGATGGTTGAAATATTTCCTTCTTAAAATCCTTGAGAGATATTTCCTCCCTAAAATCCTTAATATATATTTTCTCCCTAAATATCTTTCAGATCCCTTTTTAGTGGATCTGATGAGTGATCCTCTCCATGGTGGTTAAGCCTCCAAATCCTATATAATGAGGGATTTCCATGGAGGAGGTGGGGCATGGAGAAGTTTAGAGATACCAAAATTATGATCTCATAATGAAGGAATCAAATTGAATTTATAAAACTTATGGTATTGGGAGCTTTTTGCAAGGGATGGATGAGGAGGACTTCGAGAGGATACTACGACTTCACCAATGGTTTGTAAGTATCTCTTTTTAGTTCTCATTAATACATGTGCTTGGCCTCTTTACTTCAAGATTGTGTACATTTGCATGAGCTTGTCTTTTGGATAAATCTATCTTTAAACTAATCATGGTAGAATAGAAAGTATGCTTTGTCTTTGCTATTTATTGGATTGCAACACTCGTTAAAGGAATTGGAGATCAAGCTCATGTTGGACAGAGAAAGGAAAAACTTCATAAAAAGGTACTCATACTTTCTTCCTCTTCTCTATTGACTAGCTTAGCTATGTTTAAAGGAAAGTCAATGTTCAAAGTTAGCACTTTTTTGTCTTGGTCATAAGGGTCTAAGATCTAAGAGGGAATTCACCTATCCGTAGGAGAATTTTCTTACAACACTCATGCTTGAATATTTGGAGAATCCTATGTCTATTCTAGAAGACATAACTAGGATCCGAGTTGACTCTTTTAAAAACCCCTTTTGATAAATTGCATGGTTGTTTACTAGGTTGACAGGTTAGGAAATCCCTTCCTCTATCTCTGACATGTTTTTATATATCATGTATTTTACAGTGAAAGAACAAGCCATCTTTGACTAGGGAAAACTATTTTCTATTGAAAATGTGTCCCAATTAACGCACTATAAAAGGGACAAAAGTTTCTTTATGGATTCCTATACGATATTTTCTATAGTGTATTGTTCTCAATTCCAAAAATTGACCATAAGTAAGAGGGTGAATCGTGAAATAGATCCAATTACCTTCTGGTATCAGGAATTATGGAGACATAAGACCCCTTTGTATTTTTATGAAGTTTGTAATGATTTTGTCTCAGTCTTCAAGAGGTTGTTGGGTGAAACTACTTCAAGGATATCTGACCAGGCTAGCAAATTCTTAAAGAAAAAAAGGAATGATAGAAAAAATGGAGAATAACATTGTCATATTTGTTCCAAAGAAAATACTTCTTTTCTCCCATATCATGTATTTGACAAATTATTCATTACAAATGTGGCAAGGCAATACAACTTCTAGCTACTTTTTTTTCCATGAAAAAAGGAAAATTTTTTTTTATCTATAAGATCAAGAATGTTGTAGATGGTAGGATTGAGAAATTCAAGTCCAGGTTCATGGCAAGGGGTTCTCTTAGAAAGAGGGAGTTGACTATGATGATACATTTTCTCATTTAGCTATATATACTTCCATTAGGGCCATGATATCATTAGTAAAAAACATGGGTTGGAAAATTCATCAGATGGATGTTAAGACAGATTTCCTCAATGGATTTATTGAGGAGGAAGTGTATATAGAAAAACCAAAGGGTTTTGAGGTATATGGGAGGGAGTCTCATGTATGTATACTGAAGAGAACATTGTATGGGCTCAAGTAGGCACCTAGAGAATGGTATGAGCACATTGATAGTTACTTTCTAGGGACGGTATTTGTGAAGTGTGAGGCATACTCAAATGTCTATTATATCATGATAGGGGGAGAGCCACTCATTCTTGTGTTATATGTGGAAAATCTATTTATGACAGGTTGACAGAGACTCATTGTAGAATGAAAGAGGGATCTTGCTTCAGAGTTTTATATGAAGTACTTGGGTTTAATGCACTATTTTCTTGGATTGGAGGTGTGGCAGCAAGATGATGAGTGTTGGAAGCATGCAAAAGTCCAAAGAGGAAAAGCATGGTGTTTTGGGAATAAAGCATGCATAAGAGAAGCAATAGTTGGAAGGAAACATAGGACACACACATGTAAGGAAGGCGTGCACAAGGAAAGCGATAGCTGGAAGGAAGACCAACCCAAACACATGGGAGGAAGACCTAACGACAATAGGGTTAGGGTTTTGGTAAGGTATTGTAAATGGATGAAGAGCCCGAAATGTATAAATATAGATGTTTAGGCATGATGGTCGGTTCACTTTGGAATAACATTATGCTATTGTAAGTTACACATGAGTTGATTCAATATGTAATGTTTTGTTGTAAGACCTATTTTGTAAGCTATTGAGCTATAAGAGACAAGAAAAGGTAGATATTGAGGATGAGATCGCAGGATAAGGATCCTGGTGCAATCTAGGTCACCTCATATAGATCTTACCCATCAGAGGAGAGTTGTAAGTGCCTAACGTTGTAGATGCGAACAAAATATAATAAAAGAGTTGAGAGACAAATCTTTGTGGATGTAGCCCCAGGAGGGGGTGAACCACAATAATATCTGTGTTGTGTGATGAATGTTTTCATGTCTCTATTACCTAGTGCATTTATTACTATGTTGAATGAATGAGTTATTCTATTGCTTGTTTAAGTGATTTTGCGATATTAAGGGAATACGCTTATGGATCTACTGCATAAATCGTGAATAACAATATGTTTCATTTACAAGTCATCATAATGGTTCAATATTTAGCCTGCTTATCTCATACTCAATCCTAGGCTATAAACGCCTAAGTATTACAACCACCCATTAAAGTTATCTCAGGTGAGACTATGCAGTGCATTCTGTGTGTTGTGTTGCCTTCTAGTTTACCAGGAGGACCGATAGTTTTAGAGGCTTTGTTGGAAACCTGAACATACATGAACCCTAGGTCAATAAACTCAGATAGTATAGGAGAGAAGTCACCAACAAATGGCTCTGTTGTCATTGGTAGGAAAATGAGAGGATTGAGTAGAGACGATAACTTGAAGATCTGTCGGAAGCATATTAAGAAAAGGTTAGGGAAGAGACCAATGATCTATTAGGATTTAATTTTGAGGCCCTAGAATCCCACAAAAGAAGAGATCGAAACTTGGCTAAGAACTAAGTAGCTAGAGTTTGCACAAAAAGACAATAGAAACCCTAGACTAACACCTCATAAATTTGTTGAGAAATAAGTGTTTATTGACTTACAAAAAGTCTTTTTTTGTGATTTTCTAGATCTATTACAGGAGTGGATACTAAGGTTGAAGGATAACCATGCAAAGAACCAGATTCTAAAGCTAGAGTGGACCCCAGTACATATTGAGAAGCTTTAGCAGACCAACAACAAGTTCACTCGTGCAGTAGAATTTTGGCTTGATAGTATTGTGGTAGGTTTTATCATAGATTTTGCAGTAGACATAGTGAAGTCATATAGTGTAGTGGAGTAAAAGTTTCCACGGGGACCTTGAGGAAGGTATATTCGATCACTCTATACTTCAATTAATATATTTCTATATAACAAAGGTGTAATGAGAATGGAACCGGACAACTAAATTTCCCTACGTGCATGGGGGATGGGGGGAAGCACTAATAGAAATAGGAGAAATGGAAGGAGGGAAGGATAAGGGAAGGACGAAATAACCCTTGGACCCAATCATGATGGATGACAACTAGATCCAGTGGATCTTGGAGACAACTAGAAAGACGAGTAGCAGAGCACCCTACCAATACAAGTTGAATACCAAGAAGAGAGATATAGCCGCGAGGGAAGGCTTGGCAAGTGATGAGGAAGCAGTAGAGGATCTTCAGGCTATGTAGCATATTGAGGAAATCCTATGCACAACATATGAGTGAAAGACGAGGGGTCCAAGAGCGGGAGGAGAAGGCATCCATCCTATCCATATCAATGTCATTGTGGAACCCATAAACTCATGTGTGACTAATTCACCAAAGAGATCACAACCGTTTAGACAACTGAAGTTTAGAAGCAGTCAGATAGCAGGGAGTACATCTACACAAGGAACAACAACTAGAGGAGCTAGTTCAGGCAACACTAGTCAGGTATCTACACCACACAGAGGTAGTAGTTCAGTAGTCAAAATGGAAGGACACAATCCCACCATCAGGTTACTTGAATTTCGAGGAGAAGAAATAGAATACCCTGAGAAACATTTGTTCATTTGTGCAAAGATATGGGAATAAAAACATATCACTGAGGAAGATACTAAACTTGCACAACTAGCTATTACGCTAAGAGACCACACACTAGACTGGTACATGAGTTTGGATGAAAACAATGCCCCTGGGATGACAAGGACATTGGCAAAAATTAAGAAACTACTGATAAATGAGTTCCAGAAGCCAATCTTAGAGGATCAGTACATTAATGAGATGATCTAAATAAGACAGAAACCAGGAGAATTCGTATGGGAGATTGATCAGAGATTCAAGCGATTGAAGGGAAAGTTAAAATATCTCACGACAAAGATGCAACATAGACACATGTTCGTCAATTCAATACTCCCACACTTAAAATATCCATTGCGACAACATAAGTTCCAGATGCAGGCACAAGCTCTGTAGGCAGCCTTACAATTGGAAGAAAACTAGTATCAGTAAACAGAACCAACTATTGAAGAACTGAAGGAGGACTTGAAGAATTTAACGTTTCAACTAAACCAGAATAAGAACAAATACAAATGAGAATTTGTTTCATTTACCACATGCAGGACAAAAGGACACCAAAAAAATGAATTCCCAATATTCGCACAATATATGGCAATAGGAATTCCAAATACACTACCAACAGGAGGATTGTGGTGCGAAATATGGAAGAAACCAGGTCATGACCCTTATCACTGCACGATGATGTAGAAATACTAAAAAGTCCCGAAGAGATCATATTGCACCTTTTGCAGGTCAGTGGGTCATGATGAAAAAGATGGAAGAACTATGGGGTTGATGTGGGAAAGGAAATCAGACTCATATAGAGTGAAGGAGGAAATGATGACTGGGCAAGCCACACCACAGTTTAATCAAGGTCCAACTCCATACAACACTGTGCAACAACAATATAATATTGCACAACAAGTATATAATAACATGCAACCACAGTACAACACGACACAACCTCAATACAATACTGCACAGTATAATCAGGTGCCTCAATATAATGCGTCGAGAGGAGATAGAGAAGGATACAGAGGTGGAGGACGAGCCCAAGGAGTTTTTAGATGAGGTATAGGACCAATGGTGTGTCACAATTTTCAACAATTGGGACATTACACAAGGGAATGTCCACTTCCAACAACAACCTATATGTATTGTCGCGCATCGGAACATGATACAGAAGAATGTCCGACACTACTAGTAAATATTCATGAAAAGAAGAATCATAACAACCATAATGTTCAGTGGATTTCCATTGAAGCAATGGATGAATGAAGAAGCATTAATATAGTTACTCATGGAGGAGAAAAAACAGGGGATGACACTATTCGACAAGCGCCAACACAAAATCAATGGGTTAAAAAGAACGCCAAACCAAGGAATCAGTTCGACACCTAGAAGGAAAAGGATATATTTAAACAAGCCCAGAAAGAATTTTAGAAGGAAGATATTGTGATGAATTCAACTGTGCAACAAAGCAAGGAAGCACCAGAATAAGAAATGCCTCCACTATTGGATCATACCAGCGAAATAATGCCAACATTGGAGATTTCAATATGGGAGACATTATGCTAGATCTAGGATCTGAATTTAATGTACTACCAAAGAAGACATGACAATGCATGCGAAAGCCCACATTAGGATATTCACCTATTCAATTGAAACTGGAAAACCAACGTCGAGTCCTACCAATAGGAAGATTGAAAGGAGTGACAATAGACCTAGATGGAGTGCACACTAAAGCAGATTTTGAAGTCATTGAAATAGTGGACAACATGACACCTTACCTAGCATTGCTTGGTCTGGATTGGGCATTTGAGAACCAGGCCATAATCAACTGAAAGACCAAAAAGATGAAATTTGAGTCAGGAGAATACAGTGTCATTGCACCATTAGACCCATCAGAAGGAGAGAGGTTTATAGAACCTACTTGTTTGGGCCTAGAGGAAATCAACCAGTTGTATAGAACAATTGTGCACGATGAGGATTATGTAAACCCAACTATAGATGGGATACTTAGTTGGCAGAGCATCACTTGTTGTGCAATATATTCAAATGCCAGTTTAGATAACTAGAAACAAAGGCTAAATGAAGTATCTACGAGGAGATGTGCACGAATAGACCGCGTCATAAGATGGGTAGGCACAGAAATCAGAGAACCACCCAGTTTCCATGGAGTAAATGATTTAGAAACATTATTAGTACAGTATGAATATGAAGTCTTAGAGAACCAATTATTGTTAGAACTTGATCTATCACTCAAGGACATACCTACACGATTGTGGGGTGCACACAAAGAGGCAATCACAGACTGGTACCAATGCAAGCGGTTACTGCGCATAAGGTTCAGCGCAGAACATAAAAACAACAAACAATAGAAGTATGATGGACAAATATCACCAACAAACACTTGGAAAAGTGTAGAACACTATGAAAAATGACACCTCCAGAGGAATGGCCTCATTATTTTATACATACTCTAGAGGGCATACCAACAAACTGGTATACAAACCAGGAATTGCACAAAGGAACTACAACCTGGATGACATTGCAACATAATTTTACAGTCACTTTCTCATTCAAGCATGAGAACCCCAAAATAGATGCCGCACTGAAGAAGATAAGAGGAGTGATAGCCATCGAAGAGCCAGAAGTTGAAATGATCATGGAAGAACAACAACGGAACAAACAAATAGTTAAATAACTTATGTCATGTTACCATGTGCATGAGGAAGTACCCGATGAAGATGATCTGCGTGATATTTATATTGAAGAGGAAAAAGGAGAAAGAGAAGTGGAAGGTCCACCTATAGAATTAGAAGTTATTTCTGCATCGATCAAAATAAAGAAAGTCAATATTAGGACAGATGAGTAGCCCAAAATGGAAAGCATTGGAGACTACTGGGATGAGAAGATAGTATAAATCATCATAGAGTTGTTGCACAAATACATTGATTTGTTTCCTACAATATTTACAGAGATGAAGGGCATAGCAAGAGAGCTAGGAGAGATGAAGATACCACTTAGACCATAAGCAAGATTGATCAGTCAATGACCATATATACTAGACCCCATATATAAGCAGAAAGTCAAAGCTAAGATTGAAAGGATGCTAGAAGCTAGCATCATAGAACTGGTTGAAGAATCAGAATGGATAAGCTTGATGGTAATACATGACAAGAAACAAGGAGGGATCAAGATATGCGTCTACTTGTGGAAGTTGAATGATGCATGCCTACACGACCCATTCCCTACAGCCTTCACAGATGAAGTGTTAGAGAACGTAGGAGGAAACAAAGCCTACTCATTCACTGATGGATTCTTAGGATACCATCAAATCAAGAAAGCACAAGAAGACAGATACAAGACCACATTTGTGATAGAATGGGGATCTTATCAGTACACATTTATGCCATTTGGACTGAAGAATGCACCAACAATCTTTTCCAAAGTAGCCATTGCTGCATTTAATAAATTCATCCACCAGTTCCTAGAAGTTTACCTTGACGATTGGATAGTTTACAGTTTGTTGAAATACCATGTAGAATTCTTACGCCTAATGTTAGAAGGATGCAGACAGTGTCAAATATCACTGAATATAAATAAATTCATATTTGGAACACCATTCGGGATACTATTGGGCCATATAGTATGCAAATAGGGTTTATCAGTAGATCCTAAAAATATCATAGTCATTGTTAACTTACCACCACCAAAAGAAGTCTATCAGATAAGAGCGACGTTGGGACACAAAGGTTACTATAGGAAATTTATCAAAGGTTATGCATAGATAACTTCACCAATGGAAAACCTACTAAGAAAGGATACAATGTTTCAGTGGAACGACGAGTGCCAACATGGTCTGAATACCCTAAAGGAAAAGATGGTCACTGGGCTGATATTAGCATTTCCAGATTGGGAGAAGACATTCCACGTACATGTATATGCATCATCCATATAACTTGGAGCTATCTTGGCGCAACCAGGAGCGGGGGACTTGGATCACCCGATCTCATTTGCGAGTAGAAAGCTATCTGAATTAGAACAAAACTATAACAAGATAGAAAGAGAAGGCCTAGCTATGGTCTATGCACTGTGTTTATGGGTCTTAAATACCTTGACTCAATAGTAGGAACCAAACCTGCCATCGAGGCCCGATTAGACTATGCAATGTTTAATAGTGGAATGGTTCTCCACATCTTGCGATCTGGCCAAATTATCGATGGGATTTACATTTTCTTGTGAAGGCTTTTCCTTCAGTTTGGACTATTCTCTTTTGTATATTTTCTCTTGGGTGGGACCGATATGAGATGTAAGCTAGTATAAACCAACTTGGAAACAAAAATGGAATTAAGCTTAACTAAGGGGAAGAGGTTGAACTTGGGATAACCCGCTGCTCAAGCATGTAGACGAAAATTTTATACCACAGGCCTAGTACTAATACATTAACCATGTGAGCACCCAATTACTGTCTGAGATACTAACTATCAGAAAGAAAACACATATACAATGAGATAATTCCAAGAAAAATAATTCATCTACCAGAACCATTCATTACATAATAACACAACGATTCATCTTCATCATTAAAGCAAGGAACAAAAAAATATTGCACCGGATAACTTGACAACATAATTAATTGCTCTTACTCATTACAACATCATTCATGAAATAGGATAGGAAATAGTTCTTATCCACATCCAATCACACATGTAGTTGATGAAAATAACTTTTCTTTGGTCCAGAAGGACTTCTTAATTCAAAGAAGCTTCAAAATAATTCTTAAAAACTAGAAAGAAAGATTTCTTGTCACAACCATCGACCTTTAACTAATTGATCGATGTCTTTATTTATAATCTAAAATTCAACTGAAAAAAATGACTAAGTGCAGTTTAAGAAAAGAAAAATACGCCACGTGGTGTCATCTTCTAAGAGTTTCTTTAACAGTCAACTCAAGATAGTTCTTTGAAAGAATAACTTTTCTCATACTCGGACCAACTAATAAATAGTTTGTTGTAGGTTTGAGCCCATCGAAACTAGTTTTGTTCCATCGGAGTCGCATGTATCCCTCTGATGTCCATTGCGTGTGTCTAGTACTTCACCAGACTGGATTTTAACTGATGTAGCATAGTTCAAACTCTAATCAGATGGTCCCTAAATCGTTGCACTCACCATGGTACCACGTCGGTCATATTTGTGAGTTCTTCGACCCACAATGAATCTTTCTTGGCATGCGACTTGACTATGTCGCATAAGTCGATGAAGTTGTCGAGGTCGCCGAAATCGGGGAGTCTGATATCCTTCATTGGTTCGTTGATCTTACCCCAATGTTTCCTTCAGGTACCTTGGTGAGTTTATGGATCAAACTTTGTTCGGTAGTTGGAGAGATATTTCCTGCAATCATGATTGACATCATTTAGAAATTACTTATCAGGCAAAACATAAAAAGATGTAAGCAGAAAAAGAAAACTAGTGCATACATGTAGAGCTTGCTAGTATCGATTGTTAAATACTTACATGATCCCAGTAATGTTTTGAATGACTAGTAGCATATCTGACCATGTCGATGCTCCTATTCAGTTTGGATGAGTTAAATCTACGTGCCATAGTGTGGAATATCAGGTACGACAAATATGAGTGTTGAATCTATTCCAGAGGTTGATTTCCCCTTGGGGTCTGGAAAGGATGCTAGAGCTGAATGTGTGTCAAAAGTGTGCATCAGCTCCCAAAAGGTCAAATTCCACAATAAAGGAAGTCATTAAATGCCCCAGGTCAAGGCAAGTTGTTACCCCAGAGGCCATATCACCAAGTGTGCCAACCATCATTCGCCAATAGTGGAGGCTGGGAAGATTAAAGAGATTGTAAATGATTGTATCGTATATTCTCTGCAACTCCTATCAGTTGCATTTAACACATCTTGGATCATATCCATCATGCAGATATGACACTTTAATTATTCAAAACTTCCTGTCCTAATGTATGAGTATTCCTTGGCACGTTTCGTCCCACTGCTCTACTCTGATATAAATCTTATATGTTTTGTGCAGGTTCTATGCATCAGTCGGGTTTTTATACAAGTAGGGACTGGTCTTGTGAGTCCAATTCTATCAGACCCTGTCTCATGGCCCTTCATCCAGTCATGTACATCTAAGCACACACATGCTATCGCTCCATGGAATCCCATCAAAACATGAGATAGGGTGTGTGAGACAACTAGAGCGCTAGGTATGAACCCCAACATGCCTGGGACTCTTTCTTATTGTCATTGTGTGTCTCCAAGATTTCAAAAGAAGGTCCTTTCCTCTGCTCCAAAACGATGTAAATGCCTCAAGAGGAGGTCGAAGTGGAGAAACTTTTGTCTTAAGGACACAGGTTGGAGGCCACACCCTCTCAAAATTTGACACCGCAGAGGAGGGGAAGGCCCATAAAAAATAAGTAAGTAGGAGGAAGCCACATCTTGACTGAGCTGAGTGCACACCTAACCTCTAAGGAGTTCATGATTCATGCTACCCATCTAGAGCATGTCGGGACTACCAGTCGAGGAAGCGGGAGTTGAATGTGAAGGACAGGGGTATCAGGTTCTAACGTTGAAAGCCCCAATCAACAACTAGAGTAGGCATAACTTTCCATAGCCAAACTTTATCAAGAAAATAGAGAATTGCAGAGACAACTAGTGGCATAGAACAAGGAGGTATCAAAACCACGAGGTCATGAAGGAAGTAAAAATTGGCTCAAGAGGTAGCTTCAGGAAGCACAAGATACGATTGTGTAGTTGCGCGAATCATAAAGGATGATAGAGGAGGAGAACATAATAACATTGCAAGGCGCACAGAGCAGTCTGGGAGAAGATATGTGTGTAGGAGATACATGATGGGTGTGTTGGACACACCTACCACACTTAGAGGGGGGGTGAATGAGTGTGGGGCTCTTTTTCCCAAAACTTCCCTCTTGCACAAAAACTCATCAATTAGCATTCAACATTTATTCATTACCCATTGCTGTCATTTATAACCAGTTAGACGAGAGCACATATCAACAACATATATCAGAAAAATATCATCAACAATTCATCATCACAATGAACACAAAGAAAACAAGATGTATGTACAATTTTCTTTTTATTAAGGACTACAATCCTTGGAGTTTATCAGCAACAACTGAATAGAGTACAACTCTGTAAGAGCACCTTCTCTATAATGCAAGACTCAGATTACATCCTTAGCACCAACTAAGATGAGGCAACAATCCTCAACAGATATCAATCTGTCAATAGGTACGTGACCTGTCAGTAGTGTAGCCCGCGTGTGCACGTGCCCTGGCTCACTACAGCTTGTGTGTGAATGCGACCAGTGTATAATGCAACAACTGTATGCTTCTAAGAAACTAGGGTTTTTCTTTTCTTCACATGCTCAGATCCTCTGCAACCTGCAATCACTTTCTCTTCTGTCTTCCATTGTCCAAACTGACCCACAGCCAGTCACAACACATCCAAGCTCTCTAATAGCTTTCTCATGCTCCAAAACAAATCAATATGAATGTTATCTCAATCATGTATAAATAACTAGTATACCATAGAAATCATGTCACTATTGAATCAGAAGAGTGTTGCTCACTCCAACCAAATCAACCAAACTGAGCCACATCAAAGAATCCATACCAAGAATTCCCTAAGAATTCACAACACATCAAACAATAGTATCCATCAAGACAATAATGTAACCATACAAGTGTCTCAGTGATAGATCTGAGGCCATAGAATGCATATTTGGAACCTGCCTCATCATCCAAGAGCTTGGCACCAACTCAAACAAAAATCTCCATGATTTTATCCACTCCACACTCCCTGTACATAGTCATTCTGCATGTACACTCACCCTATACACAACCATCCCATGTGTACACACACCCTATACATAGACAACCCGCGTGGACATCAAAAAATAGGGTTTTATGTGAATCCGAGACTTTTTTCGTCAAGATCTCTGACATTGCCGAAACTTTCATGCATCCATGAGATCCTCCTCTCCCTCTCTTCCTCAAAATAGATATTCAATCATTCTTAATAGATCCACACCAATAGGATGCTCTCACAAGAAGATTTCCATCAATACTCCACAACATATTCACAAGAAGCTCTCCATTGATCCACAAAAAGGATTCTTTCCAAATGTACATTTTACAAGAGATCCTAGCTTCTTATTTATACTTTCATCTTCTAGGTCACTTAACCCATTTTTAGGTTACTTAACCCATTTCTAGGTCACTTAACC
>ML786000.1:684832-695344 GCA_009831015.1 Picea engelmannii | reverse complement strand
TGGTACAACAAGCAGTGAGATTAGACTGTGACAGTCAGAGTGCAATATTCTTGGCAAAGAACCCAGTTTATCATTCGAAGACAAAGCATATTGATGTTCAGTATCACTTTGTGAGAGACATGGTTGAGGAAAAGAAGGTGTTGTTGGAAATGGTTGACACTTTGAAGAATGCTGCAGATTCATTGACAAAGTCTGTGAGCACAGAAAAGTTCTCTTGGTGTAGAGTAACAATGGGCATTGCTGCCCTGGATTGTTGACTATATAATCCCCTGGACCCCTGGATGCAAAGAAAACAACAAGTGGGAGAATGTTGGGTATGTGTTATATTCTTTGCATGTGTGTGTGTGTGGGTGCGTCAGATACGACGACTGCGTCTGGCGATCCCGGATTAAGGGATTAGGGTTTTGGTATCTACGGAATACCTAAAAACATTGTATATATTGTATGGCGAATGGTGAAATCAGATATAATGAAAAAGAAATGTTTTCCCGGTTGAGGGTTTCCGGTAAAGATCTCTGTGTATTCTGTGTATGAGCCATTGATTAATTTTTGTATTGCTTAAGAATATATATGCATTGCTTTACTTCGCAGGTTTAAAACTTACAATACTCTGATCATGGTGTTTTAAGTCTGACGTGTCACTAACTTCTTATTGTTCAATTTCTGAATCAACTACCAATTTACACAACCCTTGGCCTCTCACGATTTGGGCTGGGGTGATTTCTAATTCAAATTCCTGCAAGGAGGTGACCTAGTTGGCTCTTTTCTCTCCTAACTCTTTTTGCACTAACAAATTCCTAACGGCAGGGTAAGGGACAATGACCTTCGTCCTCGACTTCAGAAGATAAGATCGGAAATGCTTAACTGCCCTGAAGACAGCGTAGGCTTGCCGATCGACCGCTGGGTAGTTGAGTTCAGTGCCTTTGAAAGTAGAGCTCATAAAGGCGATGGGTACTTCGTTGTTCTCATCATTCTTCTGAGTTAGAACTGCGGCATAGGAATGATCAAAGGCAAAAGTATAGAGTGTAAAGTCTTGAGAGAAATTAGGGCTCATGAGAGACGGAGCATCAATTATGACCTTCTTTATATCATTAAAAGCTTGGTTTTTAGTGGGTCCCCAGTGATATTGGGTGTCCTTCTTAATCGGGTTCTGGAGAGGCCTGACCATTTCAGAGAAACTGGGGACGAATCTTCTCATGAAATTGATCTGGCCTAGAAAGGACTGCATGTATTTCTTGGAGGTAGGCGGGGGAAGTTTGTCCTCTCGGGGTCAATAATCATTCCATCGCTAGACACAATGAATCATAGTATTTTACCCTATTCTACTGCAAAGATGGACTTCTTAGGGTTCAAGGAGATGCCAAATTTACGACATCGGAGCAAAACGGCTCGTAGGTGAGCTAGATGATCATTTTTGTTTTTAGAGTAAATGGTCACATCATCTAGGTAGACTACTATGGAGTGATTGATCAAGCCTCGAAAAGCAATATCCATTGCTCTCTGAAAGGTAGCACCAACATTAATCAAACCAAAGGGCATTTTGCGATAAGAATAAGTGCCCCATGGGGTACGGAAGGTAGTTTTTAATTGGTCTGACGGAGACATAAAGACTTGGTTGTATCTAGAGAAACCATCCAATAAGGATAGCCTCTGGGAACCAGATACTTGTTGAAGTATCTATTCCATGGGAGGGACAGGATAATTATCTTTATCAGACGCTTTGTTGAGGTTTCGAAAATTGACACAAAGTTGAATTTCCCCGTTTTTCTTCTGCACTGGGATGAGATTGGATACCCATTGAGTATGTCTAACAGGAAAAATTATTTTAGCACTAAGGAGTTTATTCAATTCTTTTTGTACGGTCGGTTCTAGTTTGGGGTGCATTTTCCTCAGTTTCTGTTGGAAAGGCAAGGTTTGGGGCTTCATTGGGATGACATGTTGTATAATATTAGGATCGAATGTCTTAAGATCATCATAAGTCCATGCAAAGACATCCTTGAATTCTTTAAATAATTTAACAAAAGAAGCTTTTTCTTGTTTAGAACATCCCAAGCCTAAGTTGATATACTGAGGGTTTTCACTAGTTCCTAAATTGACTTTTTCATAAGACAGTGAGGAACCGTTGGTTTTACAATTGACCATCTTTTTAAATTTATCTTCAAAATCATAAAACTTTTCTAATCTAGCAACAGATTTGGGTAAATAATTTACCATGTCCGATTGAGCTTCAGGAGGTTTCGGATTAGGTATTACCGTAAAGTCATGCAAATTATCATCATGCGTTTGTTCATCTATCGCAGCTCCTTGGAAGGTTTCTTCCATGTGCAGAAAGTTAATGATCTGCTGATCATCATCAAATACTCTCCAGTTCGTGATATTGTCAGGAACTGATGGTTGAAACAATAGCTCCATGGAGAATGCGTTTGGAGATAAGCCTTCTACAGGAAGAAGTTTAGAGGCAACATTAGCGAGTAGATATGCTTCAGTATTATTTGATCTAGGAATGGAATTTATAATAAAAGCAGAAAATTTATTTATTAAACTCCATACCTTAGACTGATAACATTTGAGATGTGGGGTAAGACAATGTATAGAATTTCTCACCTGCTTGACCACTATCTTTGAGTCGCCGAATACAACTAGATTTTGAATGTGCATGTCTAAGGCTTTTCTGAGACCTTGTAATAAAGCCTCGTATTTTGCAACATTGTTAGTACATTCAAATTCTAATCTACAAGCCAATAATGTTTTATTACCTGACGGATCAATGATGATGCAGCCTGCGCCAGCTCCTTCTTTCGACTTGGAACCATCGAAATATAAAGACCAAACTTGATTTTTATCGGTATCACATGACTGTTGGATGGAAGCTGTTGGTTGCGTATATGCTTTGATCTCGGATTGTTGTTGTGGATTGTTGGTAGGTGAAACTTCAGCCATGAAATTTCTGAAATAGGTGTCCATCCCTTGGAATTCAGGTGAATCTATCGGAGGTATATATGGTTCATTGGGGTCATTCAAGTCTGTCACGGTGAACTTGAGGTAACGCTCATGATTCACCCTGATCTTGTTAGGCTTGCCATTTTCTGGAAGCCATAAGTGAGACCATTATGTCGCGAAGTAACCATGAAGCTGCTCCGACCAGTCCCTGCTCAAAAACATACCATACACTTCTGGATTATCAACCACAATTATATCGATAACTTGATGAACCTTTGGGTTAGACGATAATCTAATCAATACATTTTTCAATTCGCCTATAACCTTAACATCTGTTCTATCAAGTTGTATGATTTTCAAAGAAGATGGTTCTACTTCGGCATTAATCTTTTGGCAGACTGACCAAGGCATCACATTTGATGATGCTCCTGAGTCAACCATACATTTATGCACATTTCTGTTGAAGATTTCGAAAGTTAAAAGAAAAGGAGGTACATTCTTGCGAGTATTAAGAGTAGTAGCTTGTGGTTTCTTACTCGCATTTTCTAAGACTACTTTATCTGAATTATTCACACTATTTACATTGTTATTTACATTATTTACATTTGGTACAGGAAGGCTTCCTTTATCTTGAGGATCAGGATTACTTTTTGTGGAAGTATTCTGCGGAACTTTGCTTTGCACAACCTTATTACCATTTGAATTACCATTCTTGCCATTATCTAAAATATTTTGCAACATTTTCTGTAACAAAAATGGAAATTTCAACAACTCATAAATAGAAATGTTAGCCCGTAATTTCTTAAGGTCTTCAACAACATCATAATCTATTTTAGGGCTAGCGTTACTCTGTTTAATTTCTGCTGATTTAGATGGCTTTGGAGGTAAAGTTGTAGTGTTATCGGCAGGAGGTTTGTTTGCAGTCTTGCTCCTAGTATTGTAGGGGTGCACAGTCTCAAAGTTAGCTTGGAAGATACTATCAGAGAGGTGACCAAAGATATTTGGAGAAGACTCTTCTTCTTGGGTTGTTCCCTGCTCGACTTCTTCTTGAGGAATTTCAGGAGGAATCAAGTCATCTTGGGATCCTAGAATTGTCTGAAGAGCGTATTGCAAACTTTCTAGGTTCAAGCCTTCGGGGTTTGGATTAGGCCAGCTTGTTGGGAAAGGTTTTCAGAAAGGAGGTTTGTAGGGTCCTTTGCTCGAAGAGACTTCCTCAGTTGACCTTTTTAAATTTACGACTTGATTAGATAACTTCTGTACAACTTTGGTTAAATTTTCCAAATCAGAGTTTTCGGGTTGCGTTTTGTTTTGTGTAGGTCTGGGAAGAATTTCAATCTTTTTCTTGGAAGAAGAAACAGTCTCAGTTTCATTGCTAGAATAATCCTTGAGAATAAGAATGTCTTTTTCAATTTGAGTAGCTTCTTCAAAGGCTTCTAACAACGTGGCCTTTTTGGATCTTTTCACCCAAATAGCTATACTTTGATGTAGAGCTTTAGTGTAGTAAGCTATTACAAGGCTTTCTACAGGCATAGAGTCTGTAGGGATTCTATTCTTAAGTGTTAAAAATCTTTGATTAAAATCTTTAACTTTTTCTTTTGCATTCATTTTTAAGTTTGAAATATCCATGACTAAAACTTCGGGAGGTTTACCATCTCCAAATTTTTCCAAAAAAATTGACTCAAACTTTTCCCAAGATACTATAGTGTGAGGCTGCTGGGCAAAGTACCAAGTGGATGCATTACCCTCAAAGGTGTAAGGGAACAACCTACAGACAACATCTTCATGTTCAATGCTGCAGAGTCTGATGGCTAATATAAATTTTTTGATATGATCTTCAGCTATCTATTTTGAATCGGGATCAAACTTAGGAAGCCATTTCTCCGGGTGCTTAGGCAAAGGATGTTGGGCACCAGGTACTGCTACAGTATCCTAGTCCAACCAAGGTCTAGCAGGGTTGTTCTGATTGGCCATTGGGGTAGTGGGTGTAGATGGTTGAGAAGGTGATTTGCCTTCATCAGAAGAGGAATCTCTTCCAGAAGAAGAAGGAGATGAGGGAGGTTGTGAAGGAGGTATCCCAAATCCTCCTATAGCAGGATTATTGTTTGGATCTGTAGGATTCACAGTAAGGTCTATATCACCTAATTGTTCTCTGACTTTGGAGAAGTCTAAAGGTTGATCCCATGGGTGATTTGGTTGTCTCAGACTAGCAAAGGCTTTATGTGATTTAATAAGTGATTGTCTAAAAATTTCTTGTATATCACCACCTGTAGGATTAGGGGTTGCTGGCTCAACTGTGATCTGGGGATCTTCGGTTGAAGTAGTTGTTGTTTGAGAGGGGATACTATCAAATGAACAGCTTCTAGTCACTATAGGGGAGAGATTAGGGGGTGGAGGAGTCTTGTGACCACGTCGTGCCATCAATTTAGTTCAGCCCTCCTTCTAGCGCCATTTGTTGATGGGCGAAATCGACCGTCCGTCAATTGAGAGAGTGGAACCGGTCCGGGGTTGTCTAAATAACCCCATCCGTTTGGATTGGACCACCCTGACGAGTTTAACGGCTCCGTTGGCCGCTCTAAGGTCTCCTAAGAAAGACAAAGAGGAAAGCTGATCTGAGCTAAGTGATCTAACTAAACTAAATAAAGCAAAACTAACTATAATAAAGGAAAATAGAAACTAATAAAACAAAGAAAGAAACTAACCTCACTAATCTAACTATGAACTACTAACCATTAAATATACAAGATACTAACTATGATTATAATAACTCAAATCAACTACTTAATTATCAAGTTAATTACAGTTTATTCACAAATATACGTTGCATACAATCTACAGATTTGAGTAAAACCTGTGAAACTAATTTGCTTGTTGTCCCTAGACAGCGAAGATAACTCTTTTTTGATTTTTATGATTTATTAATAAGAAAGTAAACTAACTGAAATTAAACGATATAATATAATTTACTGAAATTAAATGATCTAATATAAATCTAATAAACTTGTATCTATATAAAACTACTTAATGAAAACAGTAAACTACACTCTGATTAACCTGGAAACGCTCCAAGTCTACCCTGTGTATGATTGCTTCTAAGCTGTCTGGCGGAAGAAATTCATGTTGTTTAGTCCAAAAGCTTCTCAGAAATGATCAGCTATGCTGCTTCTTGAAGTATGTTACAAGACAAACAAGACATAAAAGAAAATCATAACAATTTTTTGATTATAAATTCCTGCAAAAGGGAAACCTATTATGCAGCAAACTTATATATTACAATTCGATTTATGAAGAAGACAAAGCTATCATTCACAAACAGAATCAACAACTATTATGTCTTTTATCTATTTGGAAGAAACAAGATATAGATGACAGTAATAAGATTATATCACTTGAATTTGTTTTAGATAGAAAAGTAATACTAAACCATAAACAAAATGATATACAAAACATGGAACAAAGTGTTGATATATTGAAAAGCAAAAGCTATGACAAGACACCAGTTCTGCTCCAGTCTGAATCAAAATTTTATATACTTGTTTTCCCACAACTGAGGATTGTCGATTATTACAAAACCATAGGTTTATATAGGTTTCTCACAAGGTAAACATCCTTGTGAATAATAGAAAATAGTTTTACACAATCTGGGAATAATCCCAAAATCCCTTAAACTAAGTAACTAAAAATGAAAGTGAAATCCTTAAGATATCTTCCAACTGCTCCTCATATCCATTTCCAATTCGAATTTTCCTGTAATAGACACAAAGATCAAGTTAGAGGAGTATTTTATTAAGAAAACAATAAAAAATGACTCTACAGACTTAGCTACAGAATCTTCTGATTCTGTAGCTGGTCTAGAATAGAAAACATGACCAGATATATAATCAAATCAAATCGAATCCAATCATCTTTTAATAATCAACAAATTACTAATGATTCAATAAAATTAATCCTTTAAATCAAATCAAATCGAACAGAATACAATCGAGACAGAGTAGGAATGCTCTGTTTTCCCAATTGACATAAAATCGAATCAAATCTTAACATGACTGTTCCATGAATGTAATCAATGGTAAACCAAATCGTATGAGATACAAAACAATCATTATTGATTTGCATATCGTTCAATCCATAGCCAATATAGAAAACTGTCACGATTTCATGCATAATTGTCTCCATAGAATCCAACCATAGACTTCGTTCATTGAGTTTCAAACAGTTCACAGGTATAGTCATAATTATCATTGACCAATTATAGTCATAACAGCAGATTGATATCATTCAATTAAAAGTACAATATGTAAATAGCATCCTTTGTAATCGGACGAAATCAAACTCTATGAATATTAGCTCAAAAGTCTTCATGTTTGATCACCACACAGTCAACAGACAGAGGCGCGATAAAATCGATATGATTCATAAACTGGGCAATAATCAATACGAATCTTTACTGAGTTAATTATAGCAATAATATCGTAACCTCAATCAAAATCCAATTCAAACAATATATGGATCGAATAAGTTGCAATCAATGAGAATTGAATCAGTTGCAATTCGGTTATATATCAACAGAAAAGTATGAAATTTGGTCGAAGGAAATTGAAACAGTTAAATCATACTCATATCATAACCAATTTGACTTATATCATTGACTGTATTCGAAAATTGGGACATCAACAACAGTTCATTTCAAAAATATTAACAACTTGTTTTATTAACAGAGCATCGAGCTAAATTTGAACAATCATATCTATTCGATGATCCATCGAATCAAAACCAAATCCAATTAAATCCTCAACTATAACAAAAATTGATTTATAAAACAAACATTATATACAACAAAGCATGCTTATGTAACAGAGCAGGCGAAATATGTACACGGAGAGTAATATAAATGAGTGAAAATATACCATCACAGATGCTGAGACTATGTCAATTTTGAATTGACAATTGCCGTAGAAGACTCGACATTTTTGAACAGGATTGAACCCGTGGTTCGTTGCTTCTTATCGGAGGGTTGCACCTTTGCATTCTGACCAGTGAGCTTTGCCACTTGGTTTTCCAAATAATGGATTTTGGATTGCAACGTAGGTACATCCAAGTAATATCTTTCCACCCATAACCCACATTGATCGCAAGGTGCAGCAACAGGTTGAGAAGTCGAGGGTTTCGATGATTCACCAAGGGTTTCATGAGGTGGTTCAATACCAGGGAAGTCAGGTTTATCCTGCAGACAGGGTGGAAAATTCTTGACAAAATCATAAGGAGGTTTGTTACACAAGCCTTCCGAATAAGGATACTCATCGGCAAGAAAACGTTCAACTTCAGAATCAGAGTCTTCACTGACCACGATAGGCTCTAATTTAATAGGGGGCTTGGGTTTATTCCTCACCATGCGCGAGATTAACCTTGCATTTTTCTTGCCTTTCGAATTAGCACCAGTCTTAGGTTTAGGCTTTTTGGTCGCGGGTTTATCAACTTCGGCATGTTTAGTCACAGCCATAGGAAAATTAGTAGGTGAATCGGGTTGGGGTTTGGGTAGTAAAACACTATAAGGCACAGGGGTAGGTCTTCTTTCAGTCACCATGGGCTTATCCACCTGTGGAGGGTTTGATTCTTCAAAGCCATTATGACTGAGAAAATCATGCCAAGAATCACGACATAACCCTAACTCGTACACCAATATCATTTTAATCAACCCCAAATGGAAGAGGTTGGTGTCAGCTTGGCTGCGCTTGTACCTTTTAGACATTTTGAACAAACTTCTATGCAAATAATGGGGCATACTAAGCTCGAAACCCATAAAAACCATTAATAAACGTAGGTGAAAAAAGGAAATGAACCCGTACCTGCCTTCACAAGTAACGAATTGCTTGATAATCATCAAGAGATCATACCAGCGGGGTTTCAACATCTTGGCAGGCAAACCTCTGTTGCATGAATTCATTGTCCGAGACTTAAATAACAATGTCCACGGGACATCGTCTACTTTGCAACTTTTCGACCATTTTTGTCCCGAGACAGGCAGGCTAGTTGCCAAGCCGAGGAACTGTTCAGTGATTTCAAGATGGACATCTCCAACTTTGGCTTAGCAGCCATCAAATGATAACGCAAATTGCTGAGCCACAGTGATGTTGTAACCATCAAATTTCCTTATAAACGGGAGCCACCCGAACTCTTCCAAGTCACTATACGCACCATCAAACGTTAACAGTGCTTGGCACTCGTTGGGCTCTGCCCTTATGAAAGGAGCCATGGCTTCTGTGCATGGTGGGGTTTGGACCAAACAAACAAAGCACAGGGTCAAAAATGATGTGGATTAACAGCTTCAGCGCTCAAAGAGGTAGGGAATTAATTGCATGCGTGCAAAGGTGGTGGGATTACCACCGCCATGCAATGTATTAATGACTGTGTACAATGCTATTCAATCCATAATCATAATCGTTTAAACCATATGTATCGTCCAGCCAAATAGGTGTACAAACATATCAACGTGCCATTCATCCGAAATATAACCAACACCATATGTGATAATCATGCGCCAAGTGTACAATGCAAAATGAAATCCAACATTAACCATGATCTGTCGTGTCAATTCAAATGTTTTAAACCCATGTTACTTCAATCATGCCAAAACATAGTTTAAAACTATGATCGCTCAATGTAATATCAACTCATAAAACAATGTACCAAGCAAGGGTTCAAACCATAAAATCAAAAATCCAAAAGGTTGATCAATGTGCCTTTGCAAAACTCAAACCATTGCCATTTTATATGCAATCAAACTGATGATATTTCCAATGTTTTTTTAGCATAATCGAAGTGTAAAAACCTTGCAACCAATGACCATATGAAAACGATAAGTTAAGAGTTCAAAACAATAAGAATTATATCATATATAAAGCCAAAATCAATTATGACCCTTATGACATCAAACATAACTCATAACTTAACATTTTCAATACTTTATCAAAGAAATCAAGTTGCGCAATTAAAGTGAATGGATATAGTTTGAAAGAACCTTTTGCAGTGATGTGACAAACCAATGGTCAAGTGTCTTTCAGCAAAATCAATAAAAGATGACGACAGTCAAAACAACGAGAGAGGTGTTTTCACACTTTCAATTGTGAAAACTGAAACGAAACCAAATTTCAATTGTCGCAAAAATGAATACGATGTCTAGTAGCACAATGCAACGATGATTTGTCGTTAATGAGACAAGGGGTGTAGGCAACTTTTTAGGGCAAATTAAAAAAAATGAATTGGCTGCCAACACCCATGTAATTGTGTTTTCTAGCATAATGACAACCTTTTGATAATACCAATTATCTAGTTTTAGTTATAAAAAAAATACCAACAAATGTCTAAAAGAAATTTGGTGTCATATAAGAATATAATAATTGAAAGGTATGCTCATAATAAATATGTCAGTGAACTTATATAACTAGTTCATAATATGCAATTGGATAGTGTTGTGCCTAACTATATCACTGTATTAAACATGCTTTAGGAATGTGTTTGTTTTGGACATTTGCAAGAAGGAAAGAAGATCTATTATTGCATACTGAGAAATGGATT